>CAKAOI010048105.1:23675-81991 GCA_916701655.1 Sebastiscus albofasciatus
CCCCTTTACAGACATGCCCACTTTATGATAATCACATGCAGTTTGGGGCAAGTCATAGTCAAGTCAGCACACTGACACACTGACAGCTGTTGTTGTCTGTTGGGCTGCAGTTTGCCATGTTATGATTTGAGCATATTTCTGAGGGTTTCTGGATCAATATCTGTTATTGATTTATGTTGTTAATTGATTTACAATAATAAATATATACACACATTTGCATAAAGCAGCAGATTTACCCACTCCCATGTTGATAAGAGTATTAAATACTTGACAAATCTCCCTTTAAGGTACATTTTGAACAAATTAAAACTGTGCTATTAATTTGCGATTAATCATGGCAATCATGTGATTCATTGTGATTCAATATTTTAATCAATTGACAGCCTTAATCTACACATGTCCACCTAATGTGGTCACAATAGCACAACGCATTCAGGAGATTTTTTTGTGATATTTGTGATAGCCCTGCCCACAGCGTTTGAGCTAACTTTGAGGGCCAGCTGTACCAAAACCGTATGGAACAGCAAAAATCCCCCAAAAAAGTAACTTTTCTCGGCTTGGTCCAGAGATGATATGTACCAAATTTGGTGAATTTTGTTCAAAGTTTGTTGGAGGAGTAGCAAAGAAAGAAAAAAAACTTCAAAATGGTGGGAAAACGATCTAGACACAAATGAGCGTGGTTTATTGGTACCTTCAAAAGTTGTCGTGTTTACCGTGTTCACGAGACGAGTCCATATGAACGCACCCCTCTTGTGGTATTTACGACCTCGGAAGTATAAATTTTCTGAAAGCTCAGAGTTTACGAGTTGTGACGTGTTTGTTGACGTTGTCAGAAATGGTGGAGGCCTTGGAAGTTAATTTTTCATTGCATAATTAGTTAATATGTTGTTATTTTATTCGTATATTGTTTTTCTTCGTAATTTTATGATATGTCTGAGGAAAATGTTGATATTCCCAATGGCCTCATCTTTCTCCTCTGTCATTATGTCTTTGCATTTCCTGCATTATGTTACCCGCTTGCTAGCTTGCTAAATTAGCCTCTCCGGCTTCTAGATGCCAACAGTAACGTTAATATTGTCGTTTGCTTAGCAGTGGTGTTCTTCACGACTTAACCACTTGAACGCCAAACTTATCGTGTACACGACTTCCCATGTTGTAAACATGAGCTCACGAGTTTCATTTGAAGGCACCATATGTGTACAGATTTGTTTGGACCCACAGATTCCAGGAAAAAAATTATTTAGTTTTTGAGACTTGCGGTTCAAAAGTTACAGGCCCAAACTTCATTATTATAGCGCCACCATCTGTCCAAATTGCACTGCTTTCGACACTGCACTCCCTCGGGTGCCCAGCAACACGCCCACCACGCGTGAAGTCGATCGGATGAGCGGTTCTACAGGTATGTGAAGGACACACAGACAGACATAGACTCCTCGCTTTAAAATTAGATGATTGGAAACAAGTGTGTAATCTTGTTTTTCTTATAGATACAGACATTAGCAATTAACATGTTTAACATAATTGGAGCCCAACGGTGATATAATATATGTATGGCACACCAGAAATATATGGTTTAGCTTGTACTATAGAGGCAGAGTGGACTTCAGTATAGTCTGTAGTGTCTTATTTTACCCGTCACTCTCTTCATCTACACCCTTAATCTCTGCTGCGCGTCAATGTCAATCCTAGTGTGATATAATGAGAGAGTAAGGATGCGGCGATCGGACACGACAGCTGGAGGCATGACTATTGCCGGCGTCAAGTGAAATACCATCTCAAACTGCCACCGTGCCCTCGAAATAACCTGCCAGCCCCTCTGCGACCCGTCCCTCCCCGCAGCTCTGACGGCCACTTTACTCGCACCATGAAACATGTCCGATGAAAGGTTAAAAAGAGAGGGCAGGAAGATTGACGGACTGTCTTAGTTGGGGAACGGAGGGAGGAAGAGGAATTCTTTCGATTTTTATGGTTTGGTGTGGGTGTCATTGGTCTGGAGGGAGCTTGCTGAGAGTCCGGATGCCCACGGGAGTGTCAGTGTCATGACCCGGTCTTTCTTCTTCCCTTCAGCGTCGGCCTCTGTTCTGTCTATCTGTGGTTCAGTCATATTCATGTTTTTTATGCGTATGCAGCAGCTTTCTGTATAGCTGAGTAAAGCAATGAATAAGTTATGCACTGTATATTATTTGATATGTTTGATCTACCTCGCTATGCTGTAGTGCAAGATACTTACATACTAAAATTCAAGCCACTATGGGGGTAATTTATGAGATTTCATCACACATGCATCAATTCTACAAAATAAATGAATCAAGATCAAAACCCAGGCTTTTCATAGTGCGTCACCAAAAGGCATAAATCAATAGAAGAAAAAAGAGCTACATCAAATATGTAAGAAAGTCTGCAGAATAAGGCCACGGCTACAGTACCAGTGAGGACACCAAGGTTATGTCCTCAATCAATACTTTTTTCTGGAACGGTTGGGACTTTACACATTTAATTCAACTCGATAAACGTGGCAGTTTGTCAGGCTGATTCTGATGTTTTTAACGAAGATAAAGACCAAATTTAAAGACCACAAGTGTCAATTGCAAGATAATGGTAAATAATAAAAGTCACAGTAGAAAAGAGTCATAAAATCTGTGAACTGACTCAGTGATGACGGTTACATACTAGAGATTTGGCGATTTGGTGTCGTGGCTTGTGTCGCAAAATCGGTGCGTTCGCAGCAAATCGTAGAGTTCACCGTAAAGAGCTCGAACTTTTCCCGGAGGCCATGCCCTTCTGTTTGATTAAAGTCTTGGGAGCTTTGATGGCGATTTTCACGCCCCGTGTGAAACAAAAATCCACGTTGACTTATTTTACCGTAGATTTGTTATGTAACTTACGTACTTAACTAACTCCAGTTACGTAATTTTAAATGAACAAACACGACACAAAATAACCCCAAAAAAAACATTTAACACAAAACAAAACACAACACCAAACTCATCATGAACGCAAACCCACTTCAATCAGCAGGCCTAATAGCCTAGGTAAATAACAAAATAATAAAAATATAATAAAACAAAGGAAGTTGGTTTCATTATTGTACGGAAAAACATTGACTGTCGTACTTATTTTAACCAAAACCACGATATTTTCCTAAACCTAACCCAGTACTTTTATTGTGTAAGTAAACCTAAAAACTAAGTAAACCTACATTAGAAGTTTATTTTGAAAAGAGACCGTATGCATGTAACAAGCGCAAATTGACACGCCGTCCCTGATGTATCCAAAACTGACTCGAAGGTCCTTAAACATTCCAAAATGTTAAACAAATTTTCTTAATGCCAATCTTATTTTTCTGTATTCTTTGTTTTTCTTATGAAAAAAAAAAGAGGCACCTAAAGATAAAGACAGCTCTTTTAATGCAATGATTAATATAAAAAAAAATAAGTAATCAATGTATTTTCTGATTAATAAACCACAAACATCCCTTATGGTACGTGTCCACAGGGCTTTTATATTGCAAGGTATCGCCTCGCTTCCCAGCATTGGACGCTTGAGGGGCTGCCACTAGACACCTGATTGCTGCTGCTCCCAGCTTTCAAACTGGAATCAACATGGCAGCTCACTTGGAAACATTCTTCTCTTATGTTATGAAAATAGTTCACACAAATGTGTTTCTGAAAACATTTTATGCAAGAAATAAGCCATGATGTTGCTGAATCTGTTTTTATTTTAGATCAACAACAGTTAGTTTATAAGTTTGTAGGGAGTTTCCAGCAGAGGCGGCAAGTTGCGCTGGACGGACATGATTTGCATGAAGTAGCCTAGACCTCAACTTCATGAAAATGAGGAGCCTCCAACGTGATGCCCGTGTCTTGAATCGCGCCGCTAAGCTACCAGAATGCATTGCAAGGCTGCTTATGCCAGGATCATACTACGCAATATTTTTGACGGTTACGATGGTCACCGTGTCAGATTAGACGATTGAGAGTCATAGATTATTGTCGTAACTCGGCCGCGACACATGACAGACTACACGTCAGCACAGCCGTCTTAATATACCGGCTTACCGGGGCTCAAACCCCCAGGCCCGACCATGTAAAGGGGCCTGTGGACATGTACCATCAGTTTTCATTCATAACCATATACTATATATGTAAATGTACCTGCAATTTATATGGTCGGAAATGCATTGATTGACATTGTGATCCATTTGTTTACTTTCCACATGTGAGTAAATGTTGTGGTGAATACTACTACTCAGTTAACTTTGGAAGCAAAGTACAAGTAGAGAATCCGAACCCCTGATCCTCCATCTGATCAGAACTGACACTACAAAGTTTAATAAAATCTATTTCAAGCTAAAGCTCGCACTCCCTTCATCTAAACAATAACAGCCGTCTTGTTTTGTTGAGGCAGCTTCAGTGGTTGTTTCATTATTTTCTCAAAAATCTAACCGAGCATAACAACAAAGGCTTCTGCAAAACTATGTTACGCAACTCCCTTCAACATAATGACAAAACACTCTTCAGCTGTGCTGGTGGTGAAACACAATTTTAAGAGAAAGCGGTTTATGTAAAAATCCCTTGATTTAATTTTATCTGACTATTGTCTCACATGACGAATGGCGCTGTCTTTGCTTCTTGAACTCTCCTTTCTGACAAGTTTTTTTTTTCTTTTTCTCCCCCGAAGCCCTGAAACATCGGTAATTACATTTCCCCATCTGTCTCCTCTCACAATCCCCCATACATCACCATCACAACAATTCCATTAAGTCCCACTGCGTTAAAGAAAAAGAGGGGGGTGCATTCATAAACATATAAGAGATGATGCCATTGATGAGGTTAATCCCTCAAAGCCATTTGTTTGGTTTTTGAAAGAGATGCTATCGTAGAGAGGAAAGAATCAGCGGGCTGCGTTTCAGGTCCCTCCTCCCTCCTCTGGCTTTGTCTCGATGCCCTTGGCACCAGCCAAATTCCCCCACAAGATGGTGAAGTGTAAAGCAACGACCACATGGGAAGTAATTACGGCGAGCTTTAAAGCGCGGAAGTGTTCAAATGAGGAGGGAAAAAAAATAAGTTGATTGAACAACAGAACCAATAATGACCAGATTGTTTCAGGCACTAATGACTCTAATCTCTTGACAAATTCCTATCAAGGATTTTAAGCGGGCACCGACACAGATATACATATGTATACGCACAGTGACATTTCCCAGTAGGGTTACACTTGAAAAGATTCCTTCACGTTCACTCATTCTCTGTGTTGATATTTAACTATTCCCTAAGAAACATACACCTGTTATATCAACTTTAAAGGTCCCATATTGTAAAAAGTGAGATTTTCATGTCTTTTACGTTTTAAAGCAGGTTTAAGTGCTATATAAATACTGTGAAAGTATCAAAACGCTCAATATATGGGGAAATACACACAGCCTGTATTCAGAAACTGTGCGTTTGAAACAAACCGTTAAGATTTCTGTCCACTTGCGATGTCACAAATATACAATATTTAGACCATTACATGGTTTTAAATGTAAACATTCTAAATGTGTCCCAGTTTATTTCCTGTTGCAGTGTATGTGAATGACACCAGCTGACAGGATGTAAACATGGACCCAAGCTGTTGCCTAGCAACACAATTCTGTTGCCATTCCGTTGAAATGCGCTAAAACGGAGCGTTTCAGAGAGAGCATGAATACAGGTATATTCAGACAGACAGTATGAGAAAAATAAAGTGTTTTTTGAACATTAAAGCATGTAAACATGGGCTAGTAGAAACCCAAAATACAAGCATGAACCTGTAAATGAGCATGATATGTCCCCTTTAATTCCCAAAGAGCGGCTTCAGTAGAGAGGAGCATCCCTCTCTTGATTGTGACATAATATTTATATACTTTTGCAAGGTTTAAGCATAATAAAAGATCTTAAAACATCATTAGAATTTTCTATTTTCTTAATTTGTCTTTAAAATATAAAGAAATGTATTTTTTATTTTATCATGGAATGACAAAATTAAGTATAAAAAGGCTTTTAAATTACAGTTTTTGTTATTTCTTATGTGTCTACCCATCATATTCATTTGTCTCCTACCTTAAAGAAGTAGTCTGATATTTTGGGAAATCCGCTTTTCACTTTCTTGCATTGAGTTAAGACGATTGATACTGCTCTCATTTTTGCACATTAAAGGTGCAGTGTGTAGGATCTGGCACCATCTAGCGGTGCGGTTACATATTGCAACTACTCGAAAAATCTCCCATGTGCCAAGCGTGTAGGAGAACTACAGTTACGAACGCAAAAACGCGAATGTCCTTCTCTAGAGCCAGTGTTTTTTTTAGTCCAATCTGGGCTACTGTAAAAACATGGCGACCAGCTCTTTGATGAGGACCCACTAAAAGAGTATAGAAGCAAAGAGATGAAACTTCAGCCGCTGCCGCCATTTTGGACTGAAAACGCTTGTTGTTCAGAATATGACAATAGAATATCATTTTGTTTTACTTTTCTGCTGCACTTTTTAGGCTTCCGGTAGTCGCTTTCAGTCCAAAATTGCGGAAGCGTAGCTTGGTTGCTGGGCGCTGATGGTGATGATGATGATGAGGATGGTATATTGGAGGGATTATTGATCAATTTGATCAGTTCTCGAGTGGAAAAAAAATGTTAAATTTAGTACCAAATCTGTGTAACAAATGGTATCAACCCCAAAATTGCTGCAACAACTTAAGTGACATAAGTGAACATGGGGATGAACATCATATACTTCGATCATAATGTTCAATTTACAATTTATCACAACAACAACATAACAATTTATTTTAATTAATGAATGAATTAAATATTTAATTCATGTTTATTTCTGATTTATGACTAGAACAATTTGACACAGTGCTGAGCTGCATTTCAAATTAATATTCAGGTTCTTCAGGTGATGTACACCACTTCTACATGACATCTGCTCCCCCTCAAGGCCCCCTTTCACCCCCTAAAAAAAGACAAAAACGGGTCTACTGTAGGTCTCAGAGGGTTAATATTTACGGCAATTTCCATTGCTTTAAATTAGAGCTGCCATCTTCAAGATATGGAAGCAATGTGCCAATTAAAAATTAAATGGAATAGGCCTTTTTCACAGCAGATATTGTGACTTGTCAAAGTAGGAAAAGCACAAGTGTTACAAATAACAAATGCTAAATTAAATCCAGCCATCATTAAGTTTTATTTTTTCCTACTGTGACATGTCAAAATGTCTGCTGTAAAAAAAAGGGCCTATTTGTCCCATCCTAGCAGGTGCAACAAAGCTAACAGGCAAGTGAGGGAGATGTCACACCCACACAGTCCTGAGTAGAGGTCTAATCAGCCAAAATAAGTGGTATCACCGGTGAAGCTGGCTGCTAATTAACCGTCAAACAAGTGACCAAATTATTATTTACAATGGCAGGACACATGTTTAAATTGGTGGCCCCATTTTGACCGCTACCTATTACTTAATTATGCTTTATTTAGCCCAACATCCATGATGCATTCTGGGTGTTTAATATGAAATATACCCAGTTTTAAACAGTGCAGTTTGTTACAGGTAATGTGAGTTTGCTGCCTCAGTCAGTGGACATTTTCCTTTGCATTTAACACGAACACAGAGAGCAAAATACTGACCTTGGTTCTGTAGAAAGATTCTCTTTTTCATCCATCAATAAATCAATCATAGGTCTTGTTTTTCTTAGATATAAACTCAGATATAAATGACCCTAAGGTTTAACTTTAACAATGGATGGTGTGAGAAGTGCCTTAACTGGTTTTATCCTCACAGCAGAATATTAGATATAATTTCAACAACACAGTCTTTAGTTGAGTAAAGGGGGGTTGGAAAGGAAACATTTTCTACTTTCTGCCCTTCACTAGTGATGTTGCTAAGGGGATAAAGCAATTCCTATTCCAGATTTTCCCAGTTAGTCCATGAAATATAACTGACAACCATCCAGTCGCACGGGTTGATTGAAGTATTCTGGCAAATTGTCGACCACTAACAAGGCGTAATGGACAAATAGAAATAAATTCGTAGTGGAGGAGAACAGAGATTTAAAGTTAAAGAACACCTTTTAGAGTGTTTTATGTATGTATATACAGTATGTGTTTTCTTGCTTTACAGACTGCTATTTTTACTACCCTTTCCAACCAACGATTACAACCGCCCCGAAATCCTAATTTTAAACCCAAAACTGCCCCCAGGTCATGAACCATTCCTAAATGAGAGCATTAAGGCTTAAACAGGTAAAAAAAAAAAAAAAAAACATACATCACAGCCACTCAGCCACCCACACACACATACACACTCACACTTATAAATGCCCGCACATGCACAGACGGTGAGCAAGGCCTGGAGATGGATAGTTGGCTTAATATAGTGTGCTTCAGACAAGGAGGGATGGGGTACAAATTGGAGACGGATGTACAGTCTGAGCCAAAATCAATAATAAAGACTTTCATTTCCAAACAAGATGAGGCGCCGGGAGTTGATGTATAGACGTGGAGCTGATGTACGGACTCGGCCCCCGCACGTCCATCAGAGAGACAGGAAACCAGACCTGCGACCAACATATGACAAATGACTGACAGAGCCAATGCTACATTAGCTCCGTATTGGTAATCAGATCAGAGTCGAGGGAATGGGGGAGTAAACAAAAGATGTGAAAGGGACTTGTTCGACTTGTTTACTTTGCTGAGACTGTCACTCAAAACAAAACATGCAAGATTATAATAGCTTTCTTTTATGAAAGTTGGTACGACTGAAGCTCAAGCGTACTTGCGGTATCTGCAGTGATGTTGCAGGCTATATGATTGCATTCTTTTCCTACAGAGCTGATTTTTTGATCACTGGCCAAATATAACCAGGGCTACAGCAGTAAAAGTATTCCTATGTACATTATGATCAAACTTCTATCTTTGTTTTCTGTCTAATAGCAGGATTGATAAAACAACTTCGTATTCTTTAGATCAGTGTTTCTCGAACTTTTTCAGACCAAGGACCACCAATTAAAAAAAAAACTCACCAACCACCTAACTCCCCAAACATCCCCAAAAGCAAAAAACAATAAGCCTCCTACTTCAAAAGTATATTTAATATACTAGGGCTGTACCGAATAGTTTGAAGCTTCGAAGCATCATTCATAATGTTGACATTCGAATTGTTGTTATTAATAACTTACAGAAACATTTAGAGATGTGCCAATACGAAGCGGCGAAGAAGAATTGATTTCCGGTTAAACAAGTCGATTTTTTTCTAGGTCAATAAATGATGGCATCAGATCGGTGCATAGACTGGCGTACTATTGGACGCATTTCCAATACTGGTATTGGTATTGGAACAACTCCAGAAACATTGCGTGCAATAGTGCATCTCCCTCCTTCTCTCGTTCTCTCAAACGCACACAGTGAGTAACGTGGTGCTCAGTCATGTGTGTAATTGTCAGTCCTCAAAATGTGTTGAAAAAAGGTAGATGCAATCCTTTCCAAAATTCACAAAATGTTTTTATCTAACGAAATATTCTGCTTCAATCGATATTTGTTGGCGTTTAGCCTTTCAAAAACAATATTTTCACTGCAGTCCAAAACTGTTTACCCTCTCGCACGCACATGTAACAGGACAATCTAACAGCACCATAAATTACATTTATACAGTATAACAACAATCGTTACAGTCACAGTTTCACAAGTTTGAAGGTTATCATTTGACGACGGCAAACCAATATCCTCCTCCCCGTCAAAAAAGTGGCTGAACTACTTTCATCAAGTCTTTGGACCTTGTCTGTTGTGTCAGAGGTTTCATTTGATTGTCTTTTAATTGACCCTGTTGTAGGCTATAGGCTACTAACCGTCAGCTTTATTCCATACTTCCTGTCAAATGTCAGGCTGATCATTTTTGATGTAAGTCAAGGCAGTGGCACTAAACGGTCGGCTACATTGCTGAAGTCCGACCACAAAGCACGCCTTGATTTAATATTGAAAAAAACTGTATGCTACTCGCTAGTAGGCTTTGGAGTCGCTTACAAGAAGATAATTCAAATTTTAGATTAAAAACATGATATTTTACCAAATCTACTACCACTAGGGGGCGCTCCACACTTAGAGATTATCTTGCTGAAGAAAATGTGTAAGTATCATAAACAATTGTTTGCCACAGAGCTTATTTTCTGCAATAATCCAAATCCCAATGGAACAATCCCATTGGCTTTTTGTTGAGGGAACCAGGGCGATGCTGCCTTCCTGGTTGGGTTACAAAAATACATCATCCCTGGAGCACTCTATACCAGCCTTGCCAATGGTTTCACAGTGTTCCACTGATCAACAGGTGGCGGTAAAGTGCCAAGATGTGCTGCAATGTGTCAACAAAGACAGGGAGGATGAAGACTGCGAACTAGTAAACATGATAGTTAGCAATGCTGGATTTGAAATACTTTAAAAATTGGCCTTGCCAATATTTTATGATGAGGGAAATGCATTCAACGTATTTGCACACACGATGTGTTTTAGTGCGAAACACTGAAAGAACTCCACATCTTTAAGAAAGTTACGCAAATTCAGAGATGCAAAAATGTTACTTTAGCTTCATTCTTCTCTACAGTAGAGTTGTTGCTGCCATAACTTCCGCCTCCTGTCAATGTCAAAATCTCATTGGACGCACTGCCCAAGCTGGAAATAATTGGAAATTAGAAATAATGACCACACTCTGCACAATGTTGAACTTTTTGTGAAAGCCCTGTTAGGCTGAATCCCACAATATAAAGTCCAAACAATGCTTTGCATTCTTTCTGCCATTTTTGATAGAGCGGCGCCATCATTATCATTTCCTCTGTCTCTAATTGTGTGTTTCTCTCTGCGACTCAAGCAGTTTGTTCCAGCATGTCAAAGCTTTCCAGTCAGGCACAAGTTGTATTTGATTATTTCTCCATAATGACTGCAGCAATATGCGTCTCATAAATGTTTTTGGACAATGGCTGCATCCATTATTGGAGTTAATAAAAAGCTTTTAAGTTGTTCCATTGACATTTTTTTCAGTCTATCTTTGGTGTGGAGTTAATGCAAGTAGTACGTGCAGTAGCTACCTATATTAAGTGCTCCATTAAAACACATGAAAGGCAGTAATAAGTCAGCAGCTATACACATTTTGACTGTTTTGTTTGCATTTATTTAGATGAAAGCGTCAAATGCCAAATGAATGTGATGTAATATGATCTCTACATACAGGAAAATGCTTTTAGACCTGCAGCCATGCATATCAAACCATTTCATCTATAAAAAACAGTGCTTTAAATGTTTTTACTGTCACACAAAAGCAGAAATAGTCATAATAATCACATGTATTTGGACATCAAAACACTGCTATCCTCTGTACTCATTTATGTCTTTGTGTAACTGCACAATGGTGGAGATTTCAACGTGTAGTCTGTCATTTTGAGGGTGTGGTAGAGTAATTACAGGACCAGAGTCGGTTTTGTCCATGGTTAATAGAGATTAATAAGATAATTTCTGCATGCGGGGGGAAATTAATTAATGTACAATGTTCTGACCTCGATGTCTGCAACCTCTAACATCCCTAACCACACCAGGCCCTTGAATTATATTTTTAAAAGGCTCTTTTCAGTCTGTGTGTTTAATGATGGGAAATTAGATTCCAGCCTGTACATGCATTAACACAATTCCAGCCGCCACGTATGGCTCTTAACGTTTGTACAGTTTCCCCTTCTGTTTCTCATGCATTTGTTTTTTTTAAGTGTTAACAAAGCCTTACTGTAAACTATCAGTTCAGTTCAGTGTCAGTTCAGCGCAGATGCATTTATATTCTCATCAAAACACACACTTCATTAAGCTCTCTCATGCTGACATTTTATTATAATCCACATGCAACTTACTGTTTAGTTAGTATTTGTGTCAAGGCAATGCATGATTAATGTATACAGATTTAGGGACTGTATGAAAATTGTTTGGCTGATAATTTGTCACACCTGTGGCCGTTAAGTCAACGTTAGTCAGCGTCCTGTTGCTCGCGCTCGTGCTCGCACTACGTAGACGCAAGACTGAACGTGATTGACGGCGAAAACTGCAATATCACTATATATTTCACATGCTTGGCAGTAATGTTAGCTTACTGGTCCAATCTGACTTTTGCCAGCTCAGGGTCCACTTAGAGACCCAAAACCAAACGAAGGTCCCTCCATGAATCGAAGTTTTCACGCCGACGTCGGTCACATTCCGTGGAGTTTGTGTTGGAGTCCGAGTTGTGGTGCGGGCTGGTTGTTTGTTGGCGTTAGTGGACTCCATTTCTAACTGAACGTTAGCTATTGTTGCACACTGTTAGCCCTGTAGCGGAGCTGTAGAGATTAAAGGCACTCGCAAATGAGCATGACGTCAAATCCGTTGGATTTTCCCGGAAAAAAACATCCCGCATTCTTCACATTAAAAGCAGTCTACAGGCTGATAGAGGAAACCCAGAAAGTCACGGAAGGTCTCATTTTTTAGGTTAGGTTACAACCTGTTCAGACATTGGCAATAAAAAAACGATTAAAAAACTTTTATACGTGTGTAAACAGTCCTTTAAATAATGTCTGTGCATAAATCATTTAAAGTAATTTAAACAATAAAGAAATAATTCCACATTTTAGGTAATTTGTCTATTTGCTTTCTTACCAAGAGGTAGATGAAAAGATTGATACCACTCTCATGTCTGTACAGTAAACATTTAGCCGGAGCCAGTTAGTTTAGCTTAGCATAAAGACTGGAAATAGGGGGAAACACCTAGCTTGACTCTGTCTAAAAGTAGCAAAACAACAAAGTGTTCAAAACATCAATTCACCATTTTACGGGAGGTTATGTGCTGAAATATTTCTAATTACCTCCACCAAGGCCGAAGGCCTAGGAAGGAGGTTATGTTTTCACCGGCGTTGGTTTGTTTGTTGGTTTGTTGGTCTGTCTGTTAGCAGGATTACTCCAAAAGTCTGTGATGGATTTGAATGAAATCTATTGGAGGGGTGGGGTGTGGCACAATGAACAATCCATTAGATTTTGGTGGCGAGGGGGGGTTGGGTGGGGCAGCGACATACATGAATCCTGCCTAGGCGGAGGTCTGCGCTCTCCGAGCGCACTTCCAGTTCTTTTTAAACCCTGCAATTTTTATTGCCCCATCCCGGATCCCAAATATTAAAAATAGACGGGAATTAGATCAGATAATGTTGCATCCTAATATGTAGGACTAGGTATGGTTTAAAATATTACGATACCAGAGTAGAATAGAGTACTTCATTTGATAACTTCTTTCTGTTTCCTTCGATACCCATCATGAAGGGAAGCGTTCATTTGCATACCACCACCACCGCATTCATTTTCATTAGACGCCACAGGCGTGTAGTATAGACATACTTTCTAAAGTTTTGGTGGCATCTCGGCATGCTGAACTGCCAACTCAGTCAAATACACCGCACTCGACTTCACCGCACTGCAGATTGTATGGGTTGTAGCTGCTGCGGTAGGGGGCCAATCACACGTCGCATTAAATCGAAGAACGCTTGCGGTGATTGGCTGTGAGAAAACCATACAAATAGTTGTGTTTTTCTAGATCTGGGCACAAAAAGGATCGAGTGCAGGTATCGTTTGACTTGAGCAGTTCCGATACTACTTGGTACTGGGTTATTTTCGGTCGATACCTCAAAGGTATAGAGTGCCAATACCCAGCCCTACTAATATGTATGAGAGTAAACAGAATAAAATATAAATATGGAATCAGAAAAAGTTATCCCCTGCTATCTCAAAAACACCTTTTCTGCCCTCCCTTCTCTCCTAATAACTTTCCTACAGTCCCTTAAGGAACATTTATTGAATTCTCATTTATAAAGATCTTTATCTCTCAGTTTAATGTTCAAATTATGATATGAACAATATAGAGAGTGTGTAGCTACCCCACCGAAAAGCTACATGAGCATTAAATTCTTAAATGCACCTGAAAAATATGTTTTGCAACTGTTTATTAAACCTACTCTGTGACTATTGTCACCTTTTGCAACCACACAAATCTATACCGGCACCCTGCAGGGAAGCAAAAATACCCTAAAGGGTGTTCTTCTGTAATTACAGGAGCCGTTCAGCGGCGGTTAGCCAAGTGCTGCCAGCAGCACCTAAGTACCTATAATCATGGTAAAGAACATCTTGAAGGTTGTCAACACTTTTATATCACGAATGATGCAGTATGTGTGCTGGATCTCTGAAATGCAGCTCGTATGTGTAAAAAGCAGAAATGAACACAAAGTCCCAACAAATCTCGCTACTTTTTTAATCAGTATTACTTAATGAGACGACTGGGACCTCCATAATATTGAGATATTGAATCATTATCTGTATCCAATTATATTGTTTCCATTTGAGAAATGTACTTATCATATGTTAATCCTGGTTTACGGTGGATTCCTCGTTATGGGGGGGAGGGGAGAAAAACTAATTTCTTGGACGATGATCGTGTGATAAAAATCCAAAGTTAGAAAAGTACCTAGGGGAGAATGACGGCAATGTGATTAAAGCACGGCAATTAAGTAGTTTCCCTTTATTATCTGCCACACTTAGAGTGAAATGTGGGCCCTGTTCACCCTCTGCACAGTGAATTCTCTGTTTGAAGTGAATTAAATGATCGTCTTACGTGCAGACTGTTTGCGTTTGGTAATCTGCTCTTGACAAAAACACCCCGATCAGGACAAAGATGTGAATACTAGCATGTATGTGTGTGTGTGTGTGTGTGTGTGTGTGTGTGTGTGTGTGTGTGTTTGTGCCACCCCCTCGCCCCCAGCCACTCCATATAGACACCATATCACTTCCATAATGCTCCCTATCGCGTTAAGCTTCTCATCCCCATTCAAACCCAGCCTCCTTTCCCATTTCAATCTGCACTCACTGTAATAGAGTTCGCTATCACCTTCTCCCAATGGGGCAACTTTGCCTCCAAGCCAATCTCTTTAGCTGTGTGTTTTATACTGTCCCTGGGTGTGAGTCATGGGTCAACAATGAAACTGTGAGTACTCCCCCCACCCTACTCCCCACCCTCACCCTCCTCCTCCTCGCTCTCCGTTGGCGCTCAGAGACCCCGGTGCCTCTCAGAGCGTGGGCTGCCCCATGTTGGATCGTTGGAGCGCTGCAGTGTCAACAACCTCTTCATGCTTCGTGCAGGGGTGAATAACTCGGGGCATCCCAGCTGAGATGTGTTTTACTTGAGTCGTACCGTGGTACTCCACCCCGGAGTAATCTGCCATGATGGAGCTGTTGTGCTGTAAACAAAAGACCTCCAGAGCAGCTGCTTTTTATACCAACATTCATGTATAACTACAGCGGTAGAGAGACTCAAACAAAACTACTATTTTACTCTAAGTGGATATTTATAAGAGGAATATAGATTAGGGCTGCACCAAACAATTATTTTCATTGTCTATTAATCTGTTGATTATTTTCTCGACTAATCGATTAGTTGTTTGGTTTATAAAATGTCAGAAAAGGGTGAAAAATGCCGGTCAGTGTTTCCCAAAGTCCAAGATGACGTCCTCAGATGTCTTGTTTTGTCCACAACTCAAAGATATTCAGTTTACTGTCATAGAGGAGTAAAGAAACCAGAAAATATTCACATTTAACAAGCTGAAATCAGAGAATTTAGACTTTTTTATCTTAAAAAAATACTCAAAACCGATTAATCGATAAAATGATTGCCAATTAATTTAATAGCTGACAACTAATCTATTAATCGTTGCAGCTCTAGTTTGGTCTACACACATTTTCCTTTGTGATGTCTTAAAATGTCTTGTTTTGACCGACTAACAGGCCAAAACAGATTCTGTTTTTAATGATATAAAACAGCAAATCCTCATATTACGGAAGCCGGAAACAAAGGATGTTTTGATTAAAAAAATGATTCAAGCGATTAATTAACTCAAATATATTCAGTTTACTGTCATAAAGGAGTGAAGAAACCAGAAAATATTCACATTTAAGAAGCTGGAATCAGAGAATTTAGACTTTTGTTCTCTCAAAAAATTACTCAAACCAATTAATACATTATCAAAATAGTCGGCAATTAATTTAATAGTTGACAACTCATCGATTAATCGTTGCAGCTCTAATATAGATTACCATAACTGTGATAATTATTAATTGCTTGAGGCATTTTTTTAAGCAAAACATCCTTTGGTTCCGGCTTCCGTAATATGAGGATTTGCTATTTGTTTGGACTGTTGGTCGGACAAAGCAAGACATTTGAAGACGTTACAAAGGAAAATGTGATTCACAATTTTCTGCCGTGTGGGTAGACCAAACTAGAGCTGCAGCGATTAATCGATTAGTTGTCAGCTATTAAATGAATCGGCAACCATTTTATTGATTAATTGGTTTTGAGTATTTTTTTTAAGATAAAAAAATCGAAATTGTCTGATTCCAGCTTGTTAAATGTGAATATTTTCTGGTTTCTTTACTCCTCTATGACAGTAAACTGAATATATTTCAGTTGTGGACAAAACAAGACCCTTGAAGACGTCATCTCAGGCTTTGGGAAACACACATTTTTCACCATTTTCTGACATTTTATGGACCAAACAACTGAAAATAATCGACAGATTAATCGACAATGGAAATAATCATGAGTTGCGGCCTTAGACCACACAATTAATCCAGAAAATAATCAGCATTAATCAATGAAAATGATTGTTAGTTGCAGCCCTAAACTCCTCTAAATCTCCCCCATTCTTTATCAAACATCTTTGTCAAAACCTTCTCAACTCCTGTGTATTTTAAGGGAAGAGACTAATGTGGTGCACTGCAGAAGACTTGTGTTTTAGTTTTGATGGACTTGCATTGAAGCTTCGACTATGTCAAAGTCAAAGGTTGTTGTGTTGTTTTAGAAGCAGCTACGTGTCTCTTTCACGGTGACGGTGACGTGCCTGGTGTTTTGAAGGGGTATCTCCTGATT
Source organism: Sebastiscus albofasciatus (assembly GCA_916701655.1). Lineage (NCBI taxonomy): Eukaryota > Metazoa > Chordata > Actinopteri > Perciformes > Sebastidae > Sebastiscus > Sebastiscus albofasciatus. The sequence continues at coordinate 40,641 of CAKAOI010048105.1, forward strand.
GCAAAACTTCCTCACGTTGGGAAGAGTCTCGGCAATCTCTGATTTACGTGTGGATCTGCCACTGTCATCTCGCAAAACAATCCCCAATTTCGAAATCATGTGAAACTGATTGGAGTCTTTCCAGAGGGCGTGTCGGTGTGAACGCAGCGGAGCGGGCTGATTGGGAAGATTCATTGTTGTTTGGCAAGGCGTGCTGATCAGAACCAAAGGCCATGCTGTGATGCGTTAATCAAACCACCAGTTTGGAAAGGCCTGTCGCTGATGAAAAGGAGACTGATAGGTGTGTTCAAATCCTACAAACCTAAAAAAGAAAAAGGAATAAATGCAGCCCTTATTTGAGTCTTCATTAAGCACTTTGATCTAAAATCTCCGTCATTGCTGGAACATCTGTGCCGCTTGTTAATGGCCGCTTTAAAGAGCGACATTTCGGTGTGAAATGCAGATTTAATCCCATTAGAGTCCATATAACGAACAAACCATGTCCCATCAACCAACCATCCACCAATTCCCACTGCTATACTCATAATTACAGCCATATACTGTATACTGCGTAGCTTATTCTGCACCAATAAGGCTCTCTTCACACAATATGGAAACTGCTTTTTAACATCTCATTCTTCACATCGTTGTGCCAAACACTAGTTGGACCATGTGTTGGCTTCTCATTCAAAGCATAAAAATGCTTGTATGGAAATGGAGTTTAATATAGGAGAAGTTATTAGCTTTAAAGGGATAGATTGAGGTTTTTGCTTTCTTGTTTATATAGTGTAATAATGTCTACCTGAGCAGAGAATGAAGTTGCTCTCCCTCTGTGTGTGCTGTAATCAGAGTTTCTCTGTGTTTTGTTGACATAGCCGGGAGGGCATGTTAGTGCAACAGCTAACTTCATAGTGTTTTTGAACTTACCAGTGGTGGAGAGTAACTAAGTACATTTACTCAAGTATTGTAGGTCTACTTCAGTACAAATTTGAGGTACTTCTACTCAACTACATTTCAGAGGCAAATATTGTCGGCTACTTTTTAGGGCTGGGCAATAAATCGATATTATATTGACATCGTGATATGAGACTAGATATAGTCTTAGATTATGGATATTGTAGTATCGCAAAATGGCATAGGTGTTGTCTTTTGCTGGTTAGCATTAGCAAACCCCTCAAATATCCCCCTGTATTTCCTCACCTCAGTGCTCATGGGGATTAAGCCGTATTCTTCTCTGTCTCGGGAAGCCTCTCCACATATAAAGCACAGCCCCAGTCTCTTGGCAACTGCCACATTATTCTATTCTATTAAAGGCTTCAGGATTAATAATTACGGTGTTTAATCTGAAGCATGGCGAGTGTCCAGCCTGCGTCTCACTGTGCCGTTGTGCTGCAGATCGTTTAGGTCGGGAGCAGGCGAAGGGTCGCTCAGGTCGCCAATGCGGCGTCCTTTTACAGAACGTCAACAGCTGGAGAAGAAAGGGAAAAAAAGCAATGAGGAAAGAGCAGGTTCTCGCTGAGACTCCAAATAAAACAATTTACACACAACTGGGGACCTTGACTCAAATCCTCCAGAGCTGGGAGCTAATTAAAAATGTGACCTCGCACAAAGAGAGGCATAAACAATTTTTATCCCCTTTGCTCTGGCGCCATTTCTTCTCTTTCTATCTGCCTCTTTCTCTCTGTACGCATACACACCCTTAACTGTATGAGCCTCTGGGGAGTCCGACAGAGAAAAATGAATTACTGATTTCACTCTGACAACTTGGCTAAGTAGCTTACAGGAGCAACAACTGCTCTCTTTAGGCTGCAGGGTCTCAGCACAGGGCTCTCACTGATCATTTACGTGTCATAATTCATTTTATATTCGGGGAAAGAAACACACTCTGCATGAAAAATATTATTGCATATATAAAACTCTTCAAGTATTTGGCCTTCTGAAGTTACGTCCCACTGTGGTTTTCCCACCGTGAAGTAAATTAATCACTACAGCAGCCGAGTAAAAATGGGTCAGTTGATACAACATCGACCAATAGCTTTGGGAGAAATATTGGAATTTGTCTTCCTACATAATTCACACCGGGACTCGCTGTAAAAAGAGGCTGACATTTGATGAATACCTCCATCAAACAAGTCGATTGAACTGGATTCGGGTGCGCGCAGGAGTGCTTTGATGTGTCCAGACTGCACACTTTGTACACATGTGTTGGTGAGGATTTGCTGATGCTGTAAGGCCGTAGTGAACGTGGAGCCTTAACCCTTTACTGTTCTGCTCGGCTGTCACTATAGAGTCGCTATATCTTACTGAAAAATGTGTGAAACTTAAAGGTGCTCTATACGAAATACAGAGCGTTAATATAGCAGCAAACAGCTGTTTGCTATGTAAAGATATAGAGGAGTATTGTCTACCTGAGCAGAGAATGAAGCCGCTCTCTCTCTGTGTGTGTTGTAATCAGAGCTTCTTATGCCTTTTAGTGTATGTTAGTGCATGATAGCTCATACTACTAATTTCTTGGTAAGAAATTGACATATACGTACATGGTTTGTATTTTACTTTTCCCATGAAGCAAAGGCTCGAGGCCTGTATTTATATACAGTATATATATATTAATTGTTGTTATTATTTCCCCAAGGATATAAAAATGCAAAGTGAGGACATTAGATAAATATATTAAGGTATAATCACTGCATGATTCGAATACTCCAAGTACCCTGCTAGCTCGCAGTCTAGGGTTTTAAATGTTTTTACCTTTAAGATATGTAGCTGTGTGTCGGAGTGACAGTGGGTGAGCAGGAAGAGGTTCAGTGTCTTGCTGAAGGACGTTTGGAGAGGATAAACGGCTTTTGATGGATACACACTGGCTGTCGGCTGGGATAGAACCTGTGACCTTTCCGATAAAGGAAGGTCTCTGTACCCACTAGGCCACCCGGCCACCTCATTTCTTTTTTATAGACAAGAACCAAGGTCAAGAAGATGTGAGTGTTGCACATGTCGGATTTTAACACTGATCTCTGCACAAATAGGAGGGAGGACTTTCTGCAAAATGACTGTCTGCCCAGGTTTGATAGGATAGCTGTTCATTACCAGCAGTGGAAAATAACTAATTCCAAGTACTCTCTATACTGTAATTAAGTACTTGTTTCATGCACTTGTGTTTTTGGAGTACACCACTACTTCCACATAAGTACATTGACCCTTTCACTATGACCATGACTAGCTCTCCTTCTTGAGTCACATTTAATGAATACATCCAGCTTTTATTTTTGTAGTTCTGGTAATAATGACATATTTTTACATCCAGTGCAACCATATTTCAAATTCTTGCTTTCTACAATGTCTGTGCGCGGCAACTACAGTATGGTTGAGGTTAGGGAAAGATCATGGTAATGGCGAATAAACTGTGGTTATGGAAGATTGTGGTCACAGTAAAAATAAAAAGAAGAGGCAAATACGTCTCATTGCAGGTCCAGCCCGGTCGCACAAAAAGGCGTATGAATGACACACTTATTAGCGTTCAATAAGAACGGCGTTCTTGTTTTTGCTGTGTCATTTGTACGCCATGTAGTCTGTAGTCACTGCATAACACATTCTGACTCCCAACTCGTCAAATACCGCCGCTTGGTCAGTGCCCCTCATCGGAGACCAATGCACAGGGTACCCCTCTTGAGTTACTTTAGGACGTGTCAAATAGACTTCCATTTTCATAGGAAGTTAGGTTTAGGCAACACAACCACTTAGTTAGGGTTAGGAAACACTCGTGGTTGACGTTAACTTTACTGACTAGAGACTCACGGGACTAGCGTCTCACGTGACTAGCGACTCACGGGACTAGCGACTCATGTGACTAGCGACTCACGGGACTAGCGACTCACGGGACTAGCGACTCACGACTCACGGGACTAGCGACTCACGTGACGAGAGACTCACAGGATTAGCGACTCACGGGAATAGCGACTCACGGGAATGGTGTCTCACGGGACTCACGTGACTAGAGACTCATGGGACTAGCGACTCACGTGACTAGAGACTCACGGGACTAGCGACTCACGGGACTAGCGACTCACGGGACTAGCAACTCACGGGACACATATACTGTCGCTAAAGGATGCCTCCGTGCGTCGGTTTCCGATGCCGAAGGGCGCTGACCAGTCAGAGGTATTTGACGAGTTGGGAGTGAGACCGTAGTGACGTAGAATAAAAAGTGAGAAAGACCGCTTATGGTGGGTCGGAGGGCAGGTGGATTGGTCCAATAAACACAGGACTTTCAACCAAGAGACCGGTGTTCGATTAGTTACATTAGTGACGTGTTTTTTAGGGACGTTTCTGACGTAATTTCCGTACTTATGTTACATTGTTTTCGGAAGTATTTTACTTAGTTTACGTACTTATTTTCAGCACAACTATGATGTTTTTCCTAAACCTAACTAAGTGGTTTTGTTGCCTAAACCCAACTGCGGTAACATAGTAACGCAGTTTTGTTGTGTGGCGTATACAAATAACATGCTAAAAGCCTAAAATGTGTCCTCATGACACGCGGAATGTCCTTGTAATGTTGTGCTATTTATACGACTTCCAGCTATGCGTCCATCCACCACCTCAACCACCACAACGTTACCTTCCACCTTGGGCACTCTAAATCTTCGGATACAGGGGCGGCACAAAATGTTACCATAACCAATGGAAATGATGGAGAAAACCATAAAAATAAGACCCAATCTGTAATAAACCAGTATGTCTACTTTGAGGAGGATAATTTAGTACTCTTTCCACCCTGGATCATCATTAAAGACAACTTTGACCTTGAGGACTTACTTTTCCTGCTCATACTCTGTTCTTGGGGGGAAAAAACTGCCACTTATTGAAATTATCAGACCCTATCTTTGGGTATTCTGGTGACTCATTCCCTCACACACTTGAACTTGCAGGACATTTTAACTAGAGACATGCATAATTTGCGGCGGTGATAAATCACATATTTTATAGCTGCTGCCTTACCTGTCTGTGTTGATTATTTAGAAGCCCTATGATGCAATGTCTAGGTCTAGATGGAGGCCGATAAAAGTCATAGATTATTAATGAGGCTTTAAGTAGAGAGGGTTTTGAAATGTCCATAGGTGGGTGTTCCAACAGACTCATCCCTCACCTTCTCCTGCACCGCCGTAATGAGACACCCAGTGAGTAGAAAGGGAGAGACGGCGCAGAGCAATCTTCCAGTGAGCCAAAGATCTCAGCAGCACCCTGAGAGGCTTCACTCTTCCGACGCTTATTAATCCGGAGAATGAAATGAGGTTAACAGCGCTGAGTGGATCAGAAACAGCCATCAGCGGTATGGTGTGATTTTTGATCCACGGATAGAAGAGAATCAAAATTAGAGAAGACGTGTAGAGCGAGATATCCGTGATTTGTATATAAAAAAAGTGACATGTATTCTTCTAAAATGACCCACATTGAAGGTTTTTTAAAAGAATTGGAAGCCTTTTGGTGACAAAATGCAACAGTTTAAATGGTTCCATGTGTATTTAATAGATATGTTCCATTGCCAGTCTAAAATACAATCTCAATCATATCATATTATCTTCATTAGCACATGTCCAGTTTTCATAGACTTTCACTTTTTCCACTTTTTCTCACAGTGACTTAAAAGTTGAGCTTTAAGGGGAGACACTGGGCAAAAACATTATTCACTTTATAGATTTTTATCTATTTTGCTTCCTTAACATGTCTTCTTTCAGGCTAGTAGAAAGAAAACATCCAAAATACACATTTAGCTGTTTATTTCACTACTTTGTCTATTTGCGTCTGGAGATTTTTATGAAATTCACCAAAAATTTGCGTTAGATAATGCCTCTTTTGCATATTTCAATTTCAGAAAACTTGTAATACAAAAAATAATTGTCTTAATGTAAGTAATCAACTGGGGAAGTTTCATGGTGATATATATTAGTTAAAAATGTTTACCCTATTCAGCTGTAGTGTTTTGCAAAATGTATGAAATTTTCTTTAAAGGCCGTTTTCTCCAAAAGATTTTTTTCTGATACTCTAAGTTAGACATCTCCACTTCAGTAGCACTCACATACACCAAATTTTCCAGTTTCATTCCTATCCATATTCTCAAGGTTTTTACAGCGGGGTTTGTTCATATATCCTTCATAACCTGATTTATATAACATTCTAGTCCTAAAAACATGGCGAAAATAGATTTTTTTTTTTTTTTTTATGGCTGTTGACAGTATTTTCTGATTTATGGAGTGATAAAAAGAGAGATCCAAAGTTCCCTCTGTAAAAAACTTTAACTCTAATATATCAACACAATGAAACAAGAATTTTTAACCTAGCTTCATCCAATGTTCACATTTCTGTTGTGGAAATGTATGCAAATTAACACATATTTAATAAGCTAATTCCTAATTTGCATATTTAAACATCAGATTTCAGAAAACTTGTAATACAAAAATAACTTTCTTAATGTAAGTAATCAACTGGGAAGTTGTGGTGATATCTATTAGTTACAGTTGTTTTACCCTATTCACCTGTAGTGTCTTCAAAATGTATGAGTTTTTTTAATACTGTGAGCCAGAAATCTCCACTTCAGAAGCACTTCTGTACATCAAACTTTCCAGTTTCATTCCAATCTACAGTATATTCTGAAGGTTTCTATAGAGGGGGTTTGTTCATATATCATTCATAACCTGATTTATCTAACATTTTAGTCCTAAAAACATGGCGAAAATAGATTTTTTTTTATGGCTGTTGACAGTATTTTCTGATTTATGGAGTAATAAAAAGAGATATCCTAAATTCCCTCTGTAAAAACCTTTGACTCACATATGTCAACAAAATAAAACAAGAATTTTGAACCTGGCTTTATCCAATGTTTGGATTTATGTTCTGGAAATGTATGAAAAATAGCACATATTTAATGAGACATTTGCATATTTAAAGATAACATTTCAGAAATCTTGTAATGGGCGTCTGGTTAGGTAGAGCGGGCGCCCATATCTGGCAAAGGCTCAGTCCTAGCCGCGGTGGACCGGGGTTCGAATCCGGCCTGTGGACCTTTCCGCATGTCATCTCTCTCTCTTCCCCCTTTCCAAGACTCTATCCACTGTCCTATCATAAAAAATACCCCCAAAAAATAACTTAAAAAAAAAAGAAACCTTGTAACACCAGAAATAATTGTCTTAATGTTAGTAATCAACTGGTATCAACCAATATCTATTAGTTTAAATTTCTTTACCTTATTCACCTGTAGTGTCTTCAAAATGTATGAAATTTTACAATCCATATTTTTAAAGGCTGTTTTCTCAAAAGGAGTGTTTTCTCAGACTCTGAGCCAGACATCTCCACTTCAGTAGCACTCACATACACCAAACGTTCCCGTTTATTTCTATCTATATTCTCAAGGTTTTTCAGAGGGATTTGTTCATATATCATTCATAGCTTGATTTATAGAACATTTTAAATAGATTTTTGTATGGCTGTTGACAGTATTTTCAGAGTTATACAAACAGAGATCCAAAATACCATCTGTAAAAACATTTGACTCTAATATGTCAACAAAATCAAACAAGAATTTTGAACCTGGCTTTATCCAATGTTCACATTTCTGTTCTGGAAATGTATGAAAATTAGCACATATTTAATAAGACAATGCCACATTTAAACATAACATTTCAGAAAACTTGCAATACAAAAAGTAATCGTCTTAATGTCAGTAATCGACTGGGGAAGTTTCATGGTGATATCTAGGAGTTAAAATCTTTACCCTATTCACCTGTAAGCTCATTCTTGATCTTGGAAACAGCAGTTGATGAACAAATCTCATCTAAAGGTCCATCACATGAGCGTCATCTGCTTTTTACCAAGGCGAAGAATGAACTTTAAATCTCGCCAACGTGGATGAGAAGTCCTTAAAGTGACAACTGTGCAAACTGGTTCAAGACCTCTGAATTAAAGCATACATCTCCGATTAGTTCAGCCATTCAAATAGGTCTGGTGTTTATGTGTGCGTATTAATGACTGTTTCCCCCATTCAGAATATGTATTTCTTATTAAATATAGTTTGTTAAATGTGTCACCCTGGATGTTACCCCTGTGCTTCTCATCCTCCTCTCTATAATTGTCTCTGTTAATCCAATCTACTTTTCATGGACAAGTCAGGGTTTTTGTACACAATTTATATTCAAAGTGTCAGAGTATGTTTCATGCTTTATTCTTATGCTCTAATGCTTCTTGGTTATTTGTTTTATGTTTCTTAATGCATGACATTAAGTGGAAATTTGCTCATCCAGGCGTGCCACTAACACCGCACAAATTAATGCTTCATTAATTTGCATTTCATCCTTTGATTTTTATCTGCGAGACGGAAATGAAGGCCTATAATTTATTACTCGTACATATCACTTTTGCTTAATCTGATTGTAGAGTATGGATCATATCGAAGACGGAATCTAAAATATGATTGTTTTGCTTTTATTGTGGAGACAGCTTTGGCGCCAAAGATGCTTTAATGCAGTGATTCAAAACAAGTCAATACATATTGTTAAGAGGATGTTTTCTTACTTGGATATGTATCTTTAAAGCTGCTATAATCAATATTTTTAAATTAACAATTGATCAAATGATTGTGTGTATCTGAAAGTTGTTGACTCTGCAGTCGCTCTCCGCTCGTTCAGCTCATTGTTTAGGTTTTACGGCACGCAACTTTCCTGTTTGTACTCTTTTTCAGCACGTAATGGCAGACGGACAAAGTTAGCGGCTAGCTGGTGAACGCTAGTCGTGTTTCCATTCGATTGTCAAACTTAAATTTAAAGCAAAATTTTGAAATGTTGCAAATATAACAAAACCGCAAATTAGGCGCATTTCCATCAACTGGTTTGTAGCAAATAAACTCGGCTACAGCGTAGTTTGGTAAGAAGTTGGTGCTATAGGCTACGCGTGGTTGTAATCCGGCAGTAAACAGAGTAGAAGAAGAAGTAGAGGTTGCGGACCGGAAGCAAAACAAGCAGGCTTGGCCGGTCTACAAGAGAATAATGGAGAGAGGTCTTCAGGAATTTGTTTCAATTAGGAAAGTTTTAATTGTTCTTTCATGTCAGCGAGTATTGACCATGCTGTCCAGAGACGAAGACAAGTATTCACACGTTACGGGAATATCCGAGAAGACAGAATTTATTTGGCAAAGGCGTTTCCATAATCAATTGAGCGCATCAACTCTTTGTCGAAATTTTTCGCAAAATCCACCTCAAGCGAGCATAAAAACTTTGTTTTCGCAATTTAGGAAGTTTTATAAAATGTTGGCATTTCCATGCAGCTTTTCCAATATGATACTTCAAAATGCACTTATAAGTATGCGAATGGAAACCTGGCTATTCTGGAGCATTTAGCAGCTGAAGAGCCAGATGTATCCCTCAGGAATCGGTGGAGACCAAAACTGAGCTAAAAGAATTAAAATCCATGAATACTGGACTTACATTTATACCCCGAAACATGAATCCAAATGAATGCTAATGTTTGCTAAAATGTTTATTCGACTTTATAAGGTGTTAATATGCAGCCTGCATGAAAACGTGTATGAATGACACGATAATGCGCAATGTAAACACATTCTACTAGTGACGTAGAATAAAAAGCGAGAAAGACCGTTAATGGTGGGCGGGGGGTGAAGTGGATAGATCCAACAAACACAGAACTTTTAACCAGGAGACTGGTGTCTTGTTTTGTATGCTATGTTAGTGACGTTTGTCACTTTCTTTAGTGGCGTGTTTTACTTAATTAGGATCCTTTGTTTCCTGTGCATATTGTTCTTAGTTTACATACTTATTTTAAGCCCAACTAAATAGTTTTGTTTCCGAAACCTAACTACAGCCGTTACCCTAGTTTTGTTGCGCGGCGTACAAATAACACGTGAAAAGCCTAAAACGCATCCTCACGACACTTGGAACATCCTTGTAATGTTGTGCTATTTATACGCCATCCCATCGGCAAAACTAACATTTAATAAATAATAATTAGGGCTGTCAAAGTTAACGCGATAATAATAACGCAAATTTGTTTTAACGCCACCAATTTCTTTAACGCATTAACGCAACACGCAATTTTTAGGTTGTAGCAGGCTGATTGTTAACGCTAGAGTGAAGATACTGGTATCATATGAAACGAGAAAAAGCTAAAGAATCACGAAAATCAAGAAACTTGCACTCAAGTTTGGCGAGGATAAACTGGCATGGCCATTTTCAAAGGTGTCCCTTGACATCTGACCTCAAGATGTGAAGGAAGATGGGTTCTATGGGACAATATTTGTCATTGTTTTGTCTTGTTAATTGATTTCCAATAATAGATATATACATTTATTATGGATCCTGTCATCTACGTGAATGTAGCGTTAGTTCAGCAGCCCAGGACAAGAATATGTTTCATGACGGAAAATGTTCAAGGGCCACTCAGAAGTCTTTCATGGGCTGCAAGTGGCCCCTGAACGGGACTTTGAGCACCACTGATCTACAGTACCATGTGTCAGCAAGACCATCTGAGCACGTAATTAACTGGAGGAGTTGGCTCCTCTCGCTCACCGCCATGGCAAGCGTACAGAACTTTTTTTCTTCAGTGCATGTTTGCATAGTGATAAGTAATATCTTATTGAAGGTGCGATATGGCCTTATCCCACAGAGGACGGAGGTAGTCTCTGCTTAAATCAGAATCACACGTAACGATATGCAGGGCGGCGCGTTGCCGGTGCTGCGGGCGAGATTGCTTACGCTCCCTTCAGTGTCTGAACTCATCCAGGAACACATAAGTGAAATAGGGGTCATCGCGCTCCTCTGTAGTCACACAAACTTCCCTGTGTGTGTGTGGGCATGAGTGTGTGAAGGACGGCAAGTGAATGAAAATGCGAGGCAGCAAATCTCAAATCCTTTGCAGTCTATTTATACATTCTTTTGAAAATCCTGAAGCTCCTCTCTCTTCCGCTTTCATGCTCGATGCAGTCTAGAAATGTAGCGCTGCTGCAATTCTGCTCGCATCAGCTGCTCTATATCGGCAACAACAACAGCGAACCATCACGGCCACACATGTTGTTTTTTTTTCCTGCTACGTCCCCTGCAGCGCTTGATGAAAAGGTGCTGCCCGGTTGAGAAACACTGCAACAAGCAGACGGTGATATTCGTTACCTGAATGATGCTTCGGGGCTTCGGCGTAGCGGCCGAGAAATATGAGCACCCGGGTTTCTGCCCCATTGGCTAAGAGGAACATTTCCCCGCAGTCTCACGATTAGTTTGCCGGCCTCCCCCCCCCCCACCCTGAGGTGTGATTCTCCCCTACAGCTGTTTGTCACGGCCGTGTGAAGTATTGCCCTGCAGGCGCATGCACTTGTCAGTTCAGGAAATATGAGCATATGTGGTGCTTTATGTGTCGGCCCGCTGAGCGTTACGACACCTCAAGCCTGCCCACGCCGAACAATGGCGGCTTCTCAAATCAGGTCGTAGCATTTGCATAGAAATTGGTTCTAGATCTGGAGATGGGGCCCTCAAAAACTCTCTCTCTCTCTCTTCCCGTGTCACACAAATAAAGTCCCTTTTGAGGCCCAATCACTTCGTAACACGGAGCGCTCCTCAAGGAAGTCAGAAGGGACGGCATGATGAGAAATAGATCTAAGCACGACCCTTCATGTTTACCAAAAAGGGTGAGTGGCAACCAGAGAGGATTTTTCTCTGTACGGCATTCTCTTTTAAGATATCTGTAATTTACATGCCTTTGGTCCTCCATTCCCAGTTGTTTCATATTCACATTTTGGTTATATAAGAAGGTCCTTAGAGTGTATTAGTCTTTAACAGCAGATATCCTTGTCATTGCTGCTTTCTTGGAAAGTAAACAGAGGAGGTTGACTGGGCAGAAGGGGCCAAAATTCTGTTTGTCATCGCCTCCTAAATGAGTTTTTCAGACACCTCTATCTGCTGCGGTTTCAGGAATAGATCAACATTTTAGGACATATTTGCTTTTTTGCCGAGTTAGATCTGTTGGTTAGCTTAGCTTAGCTTGGCAAAAGGACTGGAAACAGCTACCTTAAGCTAACCGGCTGCTTTCTGTAGCTTCATATTTATCCCAGTGGGCTACCTCCGGGTCTGAAAAGTGAAGCCAAAGCTGAAGCGCCTTAAACTTGCATTCTTTTTAACAGCCAGCAGGGGGCGACTCCTCGGTTGCAAAAAGAAGTCTGATTGTATAGAAGTCTGTGAGAAAATGAGCCTACTTCTCTCTTGATTTATTACCTCAGTAAACATTGTAAACATGAGTTTATGGTCTCAATCTCTAGTCTTCTTCAATACAGCATGATGTTCATTTAGTAAAATACGGTCCCATTTAGAGTCAAATAGACCATAAAGCAGGGGATGCTTTAGGGCATTACGGCGTTGTCCGATCTGGGAGTTGTCCGTGTTTTCGTCTTAAAACTTTCACAGTGTGTTTGCAGTTCATTTTGTCGATGTTCATTTTAGCAGTTATTTTAGATTTAGTCTTAGACTTAAGACGAAAATTCGTATTCGTTTTAGTCACATTTTAGTAATTTTATCCATCATAGTTTTAGTTTAGTATTAGTCACATTTGAATCATTTTCATCCTTCATAGTTTTAGTCTAGTTTTAGTCACATTTTAGTCATTTTCTTTTAGTCATTTTTTTTTTCAAACTCTTGCCGAAGCCAGTCATGAGAAGAGCGAAAACATCTTTTCCATCGAGAAAGGCGTGCAGTGCCGTTCTTTGATGAAATACTCTCCAGTTCTGATAGAACTGATGCTATTGCAGCTGCGCTAACCTCTTCAGGAGCCGCCATTGTTGTTTAGAACGAACAGTTGCCTCTCCGTGTCGCGTCTCACACACATAAACCCCGCCTGTAGCTGCCAGTAGCTCCTCACAGGATGCTGATTGGTCCGTGCTCTGGCTTGCCGGACACAAACATATTACTTGAAGCCTGACAAGATGGATTTTTCGTGTGATCTTGTCGCGAGAATTCATGTATCTCCAGTGGGCTTTGGTGGGCTGTTTTTTGGGTTTTTTTGAGTCCATTCTGGGAGAATTTCCACCTTCCTCTTGGCAGCTTCTTTCTTAACAAAAAGGTTTTGTCTGTGGACAGAAATAGCACAGCTGGTCCACTGCAGAGTAGAGCAAGCAAGAGCCAAAATTTCCGGTCAAGCCACTTTCCCTGAACCCTCAACTGCTGCCCTCATCTGTTGCTCTCTTTGCCAAACGCTCAGATAAAACAGGTGCATCATCCTCCGTAAACCTTTTTGAAGCCTCCCTGAACTTTTACCGTTTCTTCCTGGATAGTGAACAAGTGTTTTTGGTTGGAGGAAAACTGATAAATGTCAGAGGTTGATGGCTAAACTGCGGCCGGAGCAGCAGGGGTCTGGTGAATGCGGGGGGAAAATGGCATTCTGTTACGGAGACGCTCAGCTGTAGTGACAGCTACCACGGCGGGCATCATGAGCTAATGCCAGGCTGCCTGACGCAGGTGTCTCAACCTAAAGAGCACCTTTCAGTCACAACTGCCATATCGGCGTGTGAGGGCTTCGCCGCCGCCGCATCTCGGCCACGTCAGAGTTGAAGCGGGGCTGCAAGTTAACAGAAAGTTTTCTCCTCGCTTTGTGAATGTCATATGTGAATGTCAGTACGACTATTTTAGGCTGACATCTTCAGAAAAGAACTCATCACCTTTTGCGCTGTGATATACGAGCAAGGAGCAGAAATTGTGCCGGTGTCAGAGAAACCTGACAAATGTCTCGCGGAGGGGAAAATCAGCCAGCTCAAGCAACTGTATGGAACATTATCTGCCAAGGACAGTTTGTTTTTGCAGTTAGGTGGTGATGTATAGCATCTCACAGCTAGCTCAGAGGAGTGTTTCTCCAGTCGTCAGGCAAAGTGGGAGCTGGATCTGATCCCGATTTGACATGTTAATGGGAACATTTTTGCAACAATCCGCCTAAACAACAGCTTCATCTCAGCTACATGAGGCATTCATTAATAATGACTGCTTTCATTCCTGCACAGTATGTGATACATAACATGACGGTAATAAGACGTGTCACAGTATTTCTTGAAGACGTAATTGAAAGTGGCACACGGTTTGATTTGTATTCATGAACGCACCACGCTGCTGTTAAGATTCTTGTTCATGGAAAGTTCAAGTGTTTGCCTGGACAACAGGAGCTTTGAGAAACCATGTTTGCTATTTATTATTAACCCCCTGAGACCCACGACTTTACTATCTTTCAGAGGCTGTAGCAGGTTCATATCATATCATATGAAACTAGTAAATTTAACTTAACCAAGTCATGCTAGCTTGTCGGGTTGGAGGATAAATTACGCCCCAATTTTGGGCGAGGAAAAACTGTCATGGCCGTTTTCAAAGGGGTCCCTTGACCTCTGACCTCAAGATATGTGACTGAAAATGGGTTCTATGGGTACCCACGAGTCTCCCCTTTACAGACATGCCCACTTTATGATAATCACATGCAGTTTGGGGCAAAAACAAGTTTTCAGTTTAAATGTGTTATTTTTGCATATTCTAAAAATTGTGTATTTCTGCATACTGGGGTCCCTAAACAGTCTTAGAATTACATAAATTGGGTATCACTGTAAAGCTGAGACTCTTATGGATCCAATGAGCCCAATAATTAACCGTTTAACCGCTAACCGACATTAAGCATTTTAACCGATTAACGCTATCGGTTAAAACGGTTAAAATAACTATGTGTATAATAATGTTAATAATTAACTCAAAAGCTACTTCAATGTTCTAAACCCTTATACACTTTCACAATTCATTTTAAATAATTAAGCAGCTCAAATTAATCTTCAGGTTTCCATCTTTCAGATGATGTACACAACTTTTATGTGACATCTACTGTTGACCTGCTATCTCCCCCTATATGCCCCCTGTACTCCCCTAAAAAAAGGACAAAAACGGGTCTATAGTGGGTCTCAGAGGGTTGCATGTGTGGGAAAGTGTCAAAGGTCTGGATTAAGGCTATATTTGGTCATTTAATTGTAAGCCTTTCATATCAACATCATATTATTATGTAGACATTATCCCAAAACTGGACAAGAATGAAAAACGTTCTCTCCAACTGGTTGGATTTTTTCTGGCTTTAAATGCTCCTTTGGGTCAACACATTCATATAAGCATTAAATATCTGAAGGTGCTATTTAACTTGAGTGATTTAAACTTGATTTTTTACTGGAAAAGAGGCTGACACCCAGCATGTCGACTCCAGATGCTCCATTTGACTGAACACAGTGTGATAGGTTCCTAAATAAAAGAACAGAAAGCGTCAGGAAAAAGCGTCTGTTTGCCATTGAAAAAAGAACAATCTGTGCCCGGTGCCGTATTCTCTTGAGAGAACAAGACCATTGATGGGATTTTGAATAAAAAAAAAATAAATTTGACAACTGAGCTTGGCAGGTATAGAGCCGCGTCTCAGATCCTGCTATGTTTCCCTCTATAATTTTAATTACAGGCAGATGATGATTTTGCTCTTAGCCTGTGAGCCCCATAGAGCTGCCACTTAAATGTTTCCTGGAGTGCACATTATGTGTTACAAAAGACAAAAAACGCTGTCCTCGCAGAGACTAAATGTTCTTTCTTATTATTTATGCACTCGCCTTTTTGAAATCCGGAGAAGTTTTACTGCAGGATTAGAGAGGGTACCTGCTGTCATGGCCTATATAAAGCTAAGTTAACAGCGAGACGTGTTTTACAGCCAGTTGAATCGGAGAATAGAAGCTCGCACACCTCGTGGCTTTGTATTAAATTTTATGTAGAAAAGTCTGCGCATAATGTGAAGGTTGAGGTGGAAATGGATGGCTTCCAGCTCTCTAAAGAAATGCATCCCTCGCTGCTCAGGATGTTAACACTATTGACACTGGCGACGTAGGCGTACGGGGCCGGGGAAGGGACAGCCAAGTGTGTGCCGAAGTCCCTCCGGCAGTTTTCAATGTTTGTCTCCGTGACCCAGAACTACATTCTGACAAAAGTGCTCCCTCATTTCAATGCTAATGTGCTGTTATGGGTATTTTCAAAGCGTCGCTGCTATTTATTATGAATCAGCTTACCTGAGAGGCGCCGGTTAATCCTGTAGATCCCTGCACAGCTGCTGTGCGCCAAGAGGTCATGGAGATAGTGTTTAAATAGACTCCCTTATTATTCTGAAGGAGGGGGACTACAGGCCTGTACATGACACATTCACTATTTTCTCCCTTTTTTTCCTGCTAAGTGGCGGAGAGGTAAAGATCACAGGATCAACTAAAGACGCCGTTTTCACACGACAAGTCCTCCTCTGATTGTTTATTCATGTCTTGGAAGCGTCTTCATGAATAGCTCGGAGGAAGCCGCCATAACCTGGAGGCTCGCACAAAGCTATCGCCAACAATGACACTTTCAGAGCAGGTTTTTGAATAGAGGACATAATGAATATGGACACTGTGTAATGGGAGGAAAAACTATCTCAAAGCGCCTCCAGCTGCTCGCTTTACTAGAAGATATTGGAAAATGTGCGTAGCTGTGTACATGCCTGCAACAGTCAATAGGGAAGAGTGAAATGTGTTATCTGAGTGGAAAAATATCAGAATAAAGTGAAACAATTAATCAAATTTGTCATCATGTTTGGTGTAACATTCAGGTGGTGCTGAAAGTAGGACATGGTGTCCTCATCTACGTCTTCATCCACCAGGAGGGGGGTTGATTGTTTACATTTTTTTCTTTTTTTTTTAATCATGCTTTTATTGTTTCCTTAAGAAAAATGACTACAGAAACCTAAACCATAACAAATAAATTAATATGTATATAATAACAGATAGTAACTGTAAATTGAAAAAACAAAATATAGAAAAAATGATAATAATAATAATAATTATTATAATAAGAAGAAGAATAAAGGAGGATACAAAATAAATAGATAATGATAATATTATTAAACAGAACAAAAATAATATAAAAATCATCGTAGATTAACATTTTAAATTAAATATATAAAAATAATAATTATTATTATTATTATTATAATACCAATAACAAATAGTAACTCTAAATTGAAAAACTAAATATAGAAAAAATAATAGTGATTATTATCATAATAAATAAATAATAACAATAAAGGAGGATAAAAATAATGATCATAATAATAAAATAGAACAAAAATAAAAATAAGATAAAAATCATAGTAGATTAAAATAAAAAATAAATAATTTATTTATAATAATAATAATAATAATTTTAATATTACCTGTCTCATGCACTACTGTCAGGATATAGTGACCATTTTATAAAACTAATTTTTTTTAATCATGTTTGCTCCAATTCTACCCATTGCAGCTTTAAGTAACGCCACTTGCGTACTTATTTTAACCCAAACCGCGACCTTTTCCTAAACCTAGCTTAGTAGTTTTGTTGCCTAAACCTAACCATGTTTTTTCCTGTGAAGACAGAAGTTTATTTTGGAAAGACTGGAGCGGAAATTGATGCGTATTGCTGGACATTCGTAGGAAAATGCACGAAAAATCAGGAATAACTTTTCGTAAGATATCATATGTACCGTTGTATGAGGATACGTTGACACTGTGGAGGGGAAATTACATAAAAAAAACAGGAAAACTACTTTTTCTGTATGTATGTAATAAAGTCAAAAACAAATAAATATTAATGCCACATTGTCAATAAATGCAGGCTTTTTTCTATTCATTCATAAAGGAATTTCAGTCTTCTCAAAGATGCAAGCTGCTCCAAGAATAGACCCGGCACTTAAAGACCCGCGAGTAGAGCTTGCTTCTCTGACACATAAATGTAAGTTCAGTACAAAACTAGGCCCACATTTCCACCGTTTATAAGGTTAATATCTCAGCAGCATCTACCTGCAACAGTTCAGGGTTCTCACTTTACAGAGGCCAGCGAGGGCAGCTTCAACGCTAAAAGCTCCTCGCTCAGCAACACTGATGATTCAGCACACTTAGATTTGAGGATTCGGTGTTAAAGATAATCAGACCTGTCGTGAACCGCTGCCAGCCGGCCTGCCAGCATCCCTTTAACTGCCACGTCAAAACAGTTCAATCAGTCCTCGCCACCTGTCTGGTTTGTTTGTGTTTGGGTAATTGTGGCATTGATTTGGAGCCGGTCTTAAATGTTCGCTCGTGTTTAGCGGCAGATAGGAGCTGCTGCTTTACCTCAACTTGCTCGCCAATTATGATTAACACGGCCAACATTTCAAGTATTCACGTTATTCAGAGAAATATCGAGCTGTATGTTTGTTGACAAGTACTGTATGATGACTTCATCGTAGGAAAACTCTTCACGACTGCGGAAAGCAAACGGTGATGTTGAGGTGAAGAGAGACCGAGACAGCCTCTCCGTTTCTATATTTCATCCCAGATGTGTGAAGACATCCCCCTCCTCCTCCTCCTCCTCCTCCTCCTTCCTCATCTCTCCGTTGACGCGCTTCATATCGGCTGCCGGATCACGTTCGGAGAGAGGCCCAGTCGGTTTTAATCACACTCTGCTTCTCAGTGCTTCCAGGGGCCGTTGCTGCAGCTGTGTGGAGAGAGAACCAGGAGGAAGCGGAGAGACGAGGCGAATACCAAGTTCACGATTACACACGCTGACAGCTGATCGTGCACAGATAGCGTTACAGAGGGAAAGATCAAAGAAAGGTGGTCAAGAGCATCAAATTTCAATTTATTAATCAACGTTTGTATCACTTTCCCACCACCAGATGGCGTCATGCAGTGACTTGACTCATTTGGGCTCTTGGAGGAAGAGCCAATGTTGCCAATTAATGTTAAATAATTGGGTGATAATTGTTCTGTTTGGATGATTTCGAGCTTAATTTGTGCTGCAAATTCTAATTTATTGAGGCTCTACGAATAAAACTAAGATTTTTATAAACTTAAATATACAACATTTGCTACAAACTTACAAACGGAAACTGAAATTGGTGTAAAAATTGCAGTATAAAAGCAAGGATCAAGGAGCATGGTAACATGTAGGTGTATCACGCCTTGATGGGGTCAAGTGCAACACAGCTGACACATACACACCTCACCCTTTTCACCAGTCCTGTGTCATAGGAAAACAAAGAAATAACCCATCAAAATATCCTCATTTCAACCTTTCTTGGGGAGCTTTTATGCTTCAGGAGAACCAAAGAGTCTGCCCCCTCCTCATGTGATGCCCGTGCACGGCACCAAGAAGAAGGAGGCGGCCGTCAGCAGCACGCCCCAGGCTGTTTCACCAAGCATCAACCCTGGTGACAACACTACTGTATATCTGCTGTGCTGCCACATATGATGCTCCTCGCTGGATTCCGGTGTAGCAACACTGACATCTATTGTCCTGATGGAAAATCTTTCACAGGACAGAAGAGGAATCTTATGCTGGGTGGTTTTGTCATTGTTTCTAACCAGATTCATATTATTGTTTGGTGAACATAAGAAATTTGCTTACATGTATGTATTTAATTATCCAGGCTAAAAGAGAAAACTCATACAGGGTTGTAATATTAATTTTCTGATGAAGAAACAAGACGATATATACAGTAAAGTTCATAGTATACAAACATGACACACTTCTATGTAAAGAGGATACTTCTGTATACATTTCTTGGCAGACATTACTTCCTGGTTTTTCCTCCTAAAAGAATTGTACACTGAGTGAAATGTCGGTATATATAATGTCAGTATATATGTATATAAACCCTCACAGGTACTGCATTTAGCATAAAAAAATATGCTGAAATCATAACATGGTAAACTGCAGCCCAACAGACAACAACAGCTGTCAGTGTGTCAGTGTGCTGACTTGACTATGACTTGCCCCAAACTGCATGTGATTGTCATAAAGTGAGCATATCTGTGAAGGGGAGACTCGTGGGTACGCATAGAACCCATTTACATTCACTGATCTGGAGGTCAGAGGTCAAGGGACCCCTTTGGAAATGGACATGACAGGTTTTCCTCGCCGAAATTTAGCCTAACTTCGGAGCATTATTTAACCTCCCGACAAGCTAGTATGACATGGTTGGTACCAATGAATTCCTTCTAGTTTCATACGATACCAGTATCTTCACTCTAGCTTTAAAACTGAACCCACTACTACCTAAAAATTACCACAAGTTGTGTTGATGCGTTAAAGAAATTAGTGGCGTTAAAATGATATTTGCGTTATTATCGATTGATGTTGGAGATTTAATTTAAGCCTGAAATTCAAAGTTGAAAACTGGTGGGTGTGTTTTTAACATTTGTGCCCAAACCAAACGTCAAAAATATCTATATACACCCACATACGTACGATATCTCTATTCTAATCCTGAAAAGTACTTTAAAAAAATACAATATTCTTTCATTATTTCTATTTTAACAAAATGTTTGTTTATTTATTTTGCACAAATTAAGACTACACAATAATAACAAAAAGAGATCATATTCAGTGCAAGAAGAGAATATACAGAATAATATGACTACATAACAGTGGTGACAAACAGCTAGAACAAAATATATACAATAAAAAGAAATAGTGATATAGAAAGAAATATGTCTGATGTGCATAATGTACAAAATCTCACATTAACTTCAAATGAGCCACAGATATATTCGTGAGATGCAACTTCTCATCTAACAACAGTCTGTATTTGTATTTAATCTTGAGAATGGTTACTTTAGACTTGTATTTTTGATCATACATAGATTTTTTTTTTACTGTAGAGTTAAACTTGTACAGATGTGTTTCCTCAGTGCTTCTTTATCTTTTGTCATGGCTGAAGTTGGCCAGCAGGGGTGCTAGGTGTCCCTCTGCCTCTCTGTCCAGCAGGTAAACGCTGAAGCACAGAAGGAAGAACCACGTGTAGTTTGCGCATGCGCACTGCTTGTTTGTTATTGTCGCTGTTGGCTGCTGTCTGTCGCTGTGGGAGATGGTAAGAAATGATGTATTATACCTCTGTCAAGGCACACATGCAAGTGCATTATAGTGCTTATTGAGATTAAAACAAGAAGGAGACTTATAGTTGTGAATGTGAGCAGTATTATCCCTGTATATATGTATATATATATATATACATACATCATTAGCAACAGTCATGATGTATGTATGCATTGTTTTGAACCATTTAAGTGGGTACATTTAGCTCATGTTGAACTATTTTTGCACTGAAATGAAATTGTGCACTACATGCATTCATGCACTTCACACAGATGCACAGGAGATTGTATATAATGTCATGTAATGTAATGTTAACCCCTTGTGTTTCCAGGTGAGGCTCTCAGATGGAGTCAGTGTGTGAGCAGCTCCATGGAGGTGGTGATGATGAGGAGGAGCAGACAGGAGCAGATGAAGCCATGCTGTGGTCCTTCCAGGAGGCTCTGGAGAGGCAGACCCTGCAGATCGGAGCGTCAGCCTGCGGGGCCACGGCCGTGGTGGACGTGCTGAGGGCCCTCGGCGTGGAAGTGGCTCCCGAGGAGGCGGACCGCTGCGTCCAAACACGCCTGAGGAGGACTGAGTCACCGCTGCCCGACTACCTGCTGTCCCGGAGCGAAGCCGGTAAATATACCCCTAGATTTGTCATCACCTTTGTGGCAGTATTGTAGTAGTACTGCATTTAAGTACATATTCAAGATGCTTGTACTATCCTTGAGTATTTCCATTTTATGCAGCTTTCTACTTCTACTCTACTACATTTGTCTTACAGCTTCAGTGAAAGTACTTTGGATATTTGAAGTACATTCTGCTGATAACACTTACTTTTAGTTTTTAAATGCAGGACTTTTACTTGTCTTGGAGTGTTTTCACAGTACTTTTACTTCAGAGAAGGATCAGAATACTTCTTTCACCACTGCGTAAAGACTACAGAGGGACAAGGTTACAGTATAATTTGATGGATTTATTCCTTTATTTTAGTATCATGCTTCAGATGAAGCCCGACCCATATGGGCTCCCGGCAGCGATTTGATATTTCAGAAGTTGTAAGGTTCAGTTTTAAAACTAGAGTGAAGATAGTGGCATCATATTAAACTACAAAATCTAATGAATCCATTAGTGCTAACCATGTCATACTAGCTTATCGTGAAGGATGTTAAATACAATCCAAAGTTATGCTAAATTTAGGCGAGGAAAAACTGTCACGCCCATTTTCAAAGGGGTCCCTTGACCTCTGACCTCCAGATCAGTGAATGTAAATGGGTTCTATGGGTACCCACGAGTCTCCCCTTTACAGACATGCCCACTTTATGATAATCACATGCAGTTTGGGGGCAAAAACCATGCTGTTTTTTTGCATGCAGTATAAATGTGTTATTGCAATATATTGATTAGTTACCCCTGTATCGTGATACGTATCGTATCACCAGCCCTAATAAAAAAGCACGTTGGTAAGAGCATGCATTGTCAAGGGGGCCAGACAGATATAAACAAAGCAAAGTATGTCTATAATACAGTGTAGAGACAGATTCAATTAACATTTTGTTCTGCCATCCACGATAAGAAACGTATCACTGAAAGAAAAGAAAATAA
Organism: Sebastiscus albofasciatus; assembly: GCA_916701655.1. Taxonomy (NCBI): domain Eukaryota; kingdom Metazoa; phylum Chordata; class Actinopteri; order Perciformes; family Sebastidae; genus Sebastiscus; species Sebastiscus albofasciatus. The sequence goes on from CAKAOI010048105.1 coordinate 63,152, forward strand.
GTCAAAGAAAACACCAGCAATGTAATGTAATGGACAAAAAAACTTCACTTTACCAGGTAGATAAAGCCAGAAATATTATATATTCCATGTCTAAAAGTGGCTTTTTTTAATTGTTAGACTTCACAATGAATTTGGACGGAAACATTTTAAAGGATTTCTTACATTGTTTGACTCAACTTGACTAAATTGGCAGCTTTAAACACTTGAGCTTAGAGCTCCACACTGTTCTGTGACATTTCAGCTAATGAAATATTAATACATTAAAGCATGACTTTGTATAGGTGGCATATCTTAACCGGGCCCGCAGAGACTCCATTTCAGGTGTCACAGATGTTAGCGGAGGCTATAACTTCCCCGCCGAATGAGGCTCCGTAATGTCTTGAACCCATAAGTGCGGTTTCCTGCCAGCGTGACAGCTGGCTGCACTGCCAACCAGGCAAATTCAAAAGTACCCTCTTGAATTAGACAAAGAGTTTTATGTCTCTCAGAGGAGCCACTGTAATTGACTTTTTCAGCACTGTAACACAATTTTTTTTTTTGCGTCGACATTTGAGGCGTTTAGTTCAAGCTGTCGTCACACGTGAGATGGAAAAGAAACTTGTAATCAATGATCTTAGACAAAGTAAAAAATAATAAGGTGATGAAAAACTGACTCCTTTTAGGTGCGACCCACGCTCAGCTCATCCGAGGAGCACAGGAGGCCAGCGTGGGGAAGGTCATAGGTCGCTTCTTCCACCTGCACCCTCGGCGGCTGGTCAGACTGGTCCCCTGGCTCGCACGCTGGATCCGAAGAGGTGCCGTTCCCGTGGCGACCATGAACATGCAGCTGGCTGTGCCCGAGGGAGAGGAGGTGCCTGACGCCTGGCACCATCAGCTCATATTTGGCGTTGCACCTAATGCTGTTTTCATGACCAATCCTTTAGATGTAGGTGAGTAAGACACAACTTTTTCAGGAGAATCTCCTGATGTTGATGCATATATATTTAAATATACATATATATTTATGTATTTATATATTTATTTATATATTTATATATATAATATGTATATATATTTTCTTTTTATTTATTTATTTATAGATATATCTTATTTATGTGTATATATATATATTATTTATGTGTATATATTTTTATTATTTATTTATATTTATTTATATATAAATAAATAATAAAAAGAAATATATATATAAAAAATAAAAAAATATGTATACATATATATAAATAAATAATAATAAAAAGAAATATATATATAAATAAATAAAAATATGTATATATATAAATAAATAATAATAAAATGTATATATAAAATATATAAATAATAAAATATATGTATATTTTAATATATATTAATTATCTTTTTAGGAAGCAAATATATATATTTATTTGAATATATATTAATTACCTGTTTTAGGAAGCGAGGCAGAGGTGCACCAGAGACTGTGCAGTGAATCTGTGTTGCTGATTCGTCGAGAAGACGTCCTGCAGAGACTGACGCCAGATTGCCGTCTGTCCAGCTTATCAGACCCGCAGTGGAAAGCCCTGGACATCGAGGGTAGACACAGTTAATTAGGGTTTTATTTATGCCGATTTATGCAGATTTTTCATCTGCTTAAACATCTTTTCACCCCTATTTTCTTCCTATTAGGTCAAGTGAGGCAGATGGCCCTCGAAGAGGAGCAGGAACAACCCAAATTAACACACATCACGATCCCCGCGGCGTACAGTTCAGGCGTCACGCTCTTCGCCCTACGAGAGTCAGAGTTAGGACAAGAACTCCTCAATGCTCCTGAGCTACCGTTGTTGTGACAGGACCGACACCTATGGACTTATTTATTGTGATGTGAAAAATAAAACTGATAAAATAACACTTTATTGATCCTCGTGTTTTGGATCTGCAGATATCAACCCGACTTACTGTACTGACGCCTTGAGAACAGTAATCGTACGTTGAGGTCGTCTGAGAGAGCGCAGGCCTCGATCATAGCCTGGTAGAAGACGGGATTGTAGTCTTTGCCAAACAGGATGTTGTCTCGCACCGACAATTGTTGCAAATGGCAGGTTGGAGACGAACAAATATTTGCACAGTAAAAGTATTACAGATGTGTGCAAATGATCTAAAGGGACCCACATGTGGGTCTTCATTTGTCAGCTGCTTCTGCCATCAAACAGCTGCAAATATTTCCACCAACACACCGTCATCTATGTTTTTTACCATGCGTTATTAATGGTTTGGTGTCAGTTGAAGAAAGGAAGCATTCATGCTTCTTTTTACTACATCTATGCCATCATGTAACTCACTGTGTGAAAGATTTACCTCATCTGCTCCCTGCTGCTTAACTAGAGAGCAGATCCCATCAGTCCCTATTTGGCCACTTTACACCGTCTTCCAGTTAACTTTAGGATTGACTTTCAGAACATATTGATTTCTTTTCAAAGCAATAAATGGCAGAGCTCCAGCTTATATTTCAGAGCTGTTATGTCGGGATGGATCAGCACACTCTGATTGCTCCAAAGGCCACATTAAGCACCGACGGCGGTGGAGTCATTACAGCCAGCGTACTTAGATGTTGGCACAATTAAAGAATAATATCCATCTGTTTTTCCTCAGAGCCAGCTCACTTTTCCATACTTAAAGTCCGGTATATTATATGTTAATATGGCCATTGTCCAATGTACTGTGTGTAGTAGGATGCAATAAATTATAGGATTATATGGAGGGTTGAATGGTGGCTGTTGGCACAATGGTGGAAGAAGTATTTAGATACTCTCGTTAAGTAAAGAAAGTAAATCAAATTATACTGAAGTAGAGTACTTTAGTACATGCACTTAGTTACACTCCGTGCTTTTGGCAGTACTAGTAGTGCCAAATAACATCCTTATTGTACCAATAATTTAATATGATAATTTATATGCCATAGAGTATGTTTCCTTTAATGACTCATCTTTGTTATTGTCTTTTTAAAAATACTTTATTTAGAAAGTTCAAAGTTCAAACATTCAGATTTTTCATTACAAAAAAATCTGTAAATATATTTCACAGTATGAATATAATATAAAAATGAATTATACAACAAATAAAATGTAATGAAAGGAAAAGATAAAAAAAGTTAAACAGTTGTCTGTTTGCACAATGAAATTAGTTGCATAAAATAATTAAAATTAAATGATTATTTTTTAATGACTTAATTAAAAGTAATTAGTTTAGTTAATTAATTAAAATTAATGAAAATAAGTGGATGCCTATGATTACAGTTTCTGCCAGTTATTTATAATTTATTTGTAAATAAATTGAACGTATTTAAAAAATATTTTGTGTAACAAGATGACATAAACAGAAAAAAATACTTTTATTTTGAAAGCGAGGTGAAGCTGTAGGCCTTTTTCTTGGGTCGTATCGAGAAGGAAGCCTGCGAAATTGCGAAATTAGTTGCACAAATTAATTAAAAGTAAATTAAAATTAAATTATTATTATTTTTTAATGAATTAATTAAAAGTAATTAGTTACTATTAAAACTCTCGCGACAGTTTCCGCCAGTTCGCTGGCTCCCTTCGAGCAACTACCGAACTTTGGCACGACAAACCGCCATTGCTAAATTAACTACAATACCCATGATGCACTCGACAGTTACACCCCTAGGAAGTTGAAAAATCCCCAAACTCGCCAAACAAACATGTTGGTGCGCAGATAAAGGTAAGAAACAAACATTGACAATGACGAATTCGACTGTTTTTATGCTAATTAGCACGTTAGCTAATGTTTGCTTTTAGCTCCGTACGTCATTGTGTTCTATTGGATCCACGTGGTGTGTGTGTGCGTGTGTGTGTGGTGAGATGAGAACACAACTTAACTTTCTATCTACTCAAGGCCCATAGAAAGGAGGTTGGGACACGCGTCATCAACGCGTCATATCTTCGGGGGTATTGCACATGCGCAGTAGAATCTGGTCGAAATTGAGCCAATTGTAACGCAGTTTGAGTTACACTGCGCATGCCATACCCGAGACCCGTGTCCCAGCCTCCTTCCATAGGCCTTGTATATCCACAGTCAGTGTGCAGGCTGAGAGCAGAGCAGAGCAGAGCAGAGCAGAGGACAACTTTCTGACTGCTGTCCTGAACCGAACCGAACCGGGCTTCGACTATTTCCTGGTCCACACATCCACTAACACACACAGGTGAGTGTTTAAACAGCACGTGTGGTGTTCATTTAACCAGTTGATTATGCGCTAATGTTGCTCAAAATGTCATAACTGTTATGTTCATACAAAAGCAGAATAAATGCATTTTACTTACTTACTTTACTAGCTTGGACAGAAAAAACACTGAAGTTAGTTGGACTAAATTAATTTCATGTTTTTCAGGATATAGACAACACCATTCATCTTGTTAACCTGCTCAATAAGTGCATGTGCAGCCATATGGCTGCACATGCACTTATTGAGCAGGTTAACAATATGCATCAACCATATGGCTGCACAACATATATGTTGTGCAGCCATATGGTTGATGCATATTGTAAGTAAATAGACATCTTTTACACAAGTTATGATTTTGTAGCTTTGTGAATCTCTAATTATGTTGTAAAATAAAAGTACTGATACACAGTATGATAAGAAAACAAAAAAGTACAGTAAAGTTATCACAGATGCTACAACACCTCCTGTTAACCTGCTCAATAAGTGCATGTGCAGCATACTGCGCAGCCATATGGTTGATGTATACTGTAAGTGAAATATTAGACATCTTTTACAGAAGTTATGATTTTAATAGCTTTGTGATGCTTTAATTATGTTGTAAAATAAAAGTACTCATACACAGTATGATAAGAAAAGTGTTAAAAGTACAGTAAAGTTATCACAGATGCTCATCTGATCTCATATTTTTTATATTTTTCCTCTTTAAAAACTAATGCATTGTTGGACCTCATGCATCTGATTTGCTCTCTGACATGTGAGTCACATGAGAGGAATGATTTCAATTAAAAGACAACACTCGTCCCTTTGTACTGTATCTTCACCCCAGTGGTGTTTAAGGCACATTATTGACAATGTAAATGCACATACAGGTCTTGCACAATCCTCAGGTCACTGCAGATTGGGGTGGTTTGACCTCTGACCCCAGTTTGTTTGAGTTGATAGGTGTTAGAGGGTCTTTTCGCCTTGTTTTGGATGTAAAATGTTGTACCCTCGTAGTGTTAAAGGTGACATTTTAGGGCAGGGCTGCACGATTATGTCCAAAATTATAATCACAATTATTTTTGATGAATATTGAGATCATGATGTATTTAGTTAAATTGTTTTTGTTTTGCAGAGTTTTCTATGAGCACACACTTTAAACGCCAGTATCGCAGTCGATCGTGTTCATTTAATTGTGGGAAGCCAAAATTGTGATCACGATTAATATTTGATTAATTGTGAAGCCCTAATTTTGGAGATGAGAGTGAATATAGTGAGTTAGTTAAGGATGTTCAGGAGAACAAATAAGCCCCAAAACCAGTCAGATAAATCAGGTTTTTATACCACTGATGAAATAATATTGATCCAAATGTGTGTCATGAGGTTTCTGTTGAGTGGTCACTCTGAGGTAAGAACTTCTAGTGTGACATCCTCTGCAGCCACACTTTAGATGGCTGCAAAATCATCATTTTCTATCCCTTTGAAGTGCAAATAATAAAAGAAGTACTTGTATGACAGAACAAACTGCGAATAGTTTACTGTATATCAACCTGATTTGTTTTTTCATGTAAATGAGCGGTTACTGGTGATTCGGCCTTGCCCGGCGACCATGCCATTTAATTGTTGACTTGTGTTTTTGTTCTACTCGATTGGATCCGTGTTAGCGTAGCGTTGCACGATAATGTAAGACCCCGTGCCTCGAAAAAGGTCAACGCTTCGTCACAGCCTTTTGTTATAGGTCAATCTTTGCATGCAATTAAATGGCTACTTTACGAAAGGCGACTGAGAAACCGCTCTGCAGAATAGCTGTGAAGGTGTGAATGTTTTTTCTCGTCACTCAGGCGCCATGGCAGAGAGGGTGCTGGTGGTCGGCGGCGGTGGACGGGAGCACGCGCTGGCTTGGAAGCTGGCCCAGTCGCCGCAGATTCAGCAAGTCCTGGTGGCCCCGGGGAATGCAGGCACGGCCAACTGTGGGAAGATCAGCAACTCTGGTAAATACAAACACCAAATCCATTAACATCTGGGATGACAAACAATATATTACACCTCGAAGCTCAGTTCAGAATCAGTTAGGGCTGCAATTATTGTAATTGTATATTAATCAGTGTTTTATTTTCCCCATTATTCAATAAACTGTGTGGTCTATAAAATGTCTGATAATTATTTTAAAAAATTGCATTCAAAGTAATGATTGAAATAATAAAGAAAAATGAATAAACAAAAAATATGTAAAAAAAAAAAAATACATATTGAATAAAATGTATATAAATAATAAACACACATCTAGCGCACATACTGTACATGTTTATACATCTGAATGGATCAGTAGCGATCATGGTTTGAAGAAATAATAACAGTAGAAAACAAAACTGTTTAATTTCTATTGCAGAGTTCAAAGGGTTAACATTTTTGGATCTGGAACTAGTGAATATTATGGCTTATTTGCTATAGAATTTACTTACCAAAAGAATGTTTTGACGTTTTTAGAAATACGCTTATTGGCTGAAGAATAGATGAGAAGAATCTTAGCATAAAGACTGTAAACAGGGAGAAACAGCTAGCCTGCTCTGTCCAAAGGTAACAAAATCTGGCCCGTAACCCCAGATAAAAAGTCATATTTACACACAAACAAGGTATTATATAGTTGTATGAGGGCATTTAGTTTTTTATTCTTTATTCATTTGAATTTTAAACTCTAGAATAATACATTATAAACTTCTTCCTTACACCCCCAAAAGATGGTTTGATCTTCATATCATTCATAACTACTGTGACTCCTTCGTGTCTTAATAAATGACTGGTGGGATTCTGTGGTGTTAATTATCTTTTAATATTTTTTTGTCATTTTTTTCTATATTGTTTGGACCCAAATGTTTTATCTTTTTGTTTCAATAAAAGCACAAAATTTAGAGAAGAGAAGTACGTTCACATAGAAACATGTGAATTAACACTGAATCAATGACATATTGTTGTTATAGCATGAAGAATGTAAATGATCCTTCCACTCTCTCTCTCTCCATGCAGAGGTATCGGTGAGTAACCACGCCATCTTGGCTCAGTTCTGTAAGGATCATCACGTGGGGCTGGTTGTGGTCGGACCCGAGGTACCGCTGGCAGCAGGTAAGTGAGCTCCATCACATCTAACTGGTGGACCTTTCTCCGTCGTCTCTTTCCCTCAACCTTAACGTCTCTTCCAGGTATCATAGACGACCTGACGGCGGCAGGAGTGCCCTGCTTCGGCCCCTCCGCCAAAGCTGCTCAGCTGGAGGCGAGCAAAAGCTTTTCCAAGGAATTCATGGAGCGTCACGGCATCCCCACGGCGCGTTACGGCTCCTTCACCGACCCCCAGGAGGCCTGCAACTACATCCGCACGTCAGTACAGTGTTCATTTTGGCCCGCTGTGGTAGATTAGAGCTGGGTTTCCACCGCAAAGTTCCTGCTCATTTTAGTTCTGGGAACTAAAAGGTTCCTTCAGCCCATTGTCTGCGTTTCCATCGCGGTCTAAAGATCTTGAAGATGAGGAAAAATAGTCCGCTGACGCATGAAAAAGCATCATGACATCATACATTGTTATTGATCTTATTTGTTATTATCTAAGTTTTACTTGATCATATTTCATTATTATAATAAAACTACTCCGTTTGAAGTCAAAATTATACAATTTGTATTAATTTTCTACTGTGCACAATGGTAGAATGTGATGATGCACAGGGTAAATGTCATGGCCAAAGGCTCCATTGTGTGTGAGGATAAAAATGGAAATTCTTTCTTTGGTTCATCCCAGTTTACTCAGGCATAGTAACAGTCACAATATTACGGACACTGGGGATGGATTCTCTGAGTTCTTACCGATCCATAGAGACCAAGATCATGCATATAGACCTGGTAGTTGTGGAGTTACTCTTGATTTATTTTGGGTACGTCTGTCTCGGAGAAGCACACCTTCCAACACCTTTAGGGCCTAAGAGGTTAAGTAAAAGCTAAAAAGATGTGCCTTAAGGTTTCTTTTAAAAATGTCCACAGAGGTGGAGTCCCTCATATCCTTAATCATTGTCTAGCTGATTAATAAATGAAGTAATTAGCAGAGGGAAGAAAGTGCTACATGCATGCTTCTCACTTTTTATGGTAAAACAATAACACCATTTTGATTTCCAGCAGCAAAGTTTTGTTTTCAGAGCCATTAAACACACAAAATTTGCGCCGTAATAGGAAATGATATCTCCTCTGAGGTTTCGTTCCTCAGATGGTTTCATGAGTTAATGATCTAAGATGTGATGATTGCCTTTCCTCAAACAATCCACCGTAAGAGTTGCAGCCCCTCTTTACTCAGTGAAAGTCATTTCTTTGGTCGTATAAACCATCTTGGGCAGAACAACAGCTGCCATATTCCATAAAACAATATCGTGCACTGCAAATGTTAAATGGTCCGCACACACAAAAAAAAGCTCCGTATCAGCGATGCAGCATCTGTTCCAGATGTGTTTTCTGTGAGATGTTGATTCTTACTGCACGTTACTGAGTTGATGTGGTGGTTTTGGGGTCTCCAGGGCCGACTTCCCGGCGCTGGTGGTGAAGGCCAGCGGGCTGGCAGCGGGGAAGGGAGTCATCGTGGCGAAAGACCAGGACGAGGCCTGTCAGGCTGTAATGGACATCATGAAGGTACGAGACTATGGCTGTATTATGACCTCATACTATACTAGTAATACAACCTCGTACTATACTAGTAGTACGTACGCTCTGTAGCTGCTCTGTGAGCGTCACTGGCCAGCTGGCGAGCTAGCTATGCCCGCGGGCGATTGTGGAGCTTTTCAACTCCAAAAAGGAGTTTTATAAGGGACATCTGTGTTGTGATATTTAAACAAACTATCCTTCGACAAGGAAATAAAAGCCCCTCGTCTACAGACCGGTCTCTAGAGAGCTCCATCTCTATAGACCGGTCTGTGAGCGTGACCGCCAGGCCAGAGAGGTTGCGACCCCGGCAGTCGCTATAGCTAGCTGTCACGGCAGTTTGTGGAGCTTTTAAACTCTGAAAACGATGGAGCAAATGTTTGATCTAATATCGTAAAACTGCCAATATTCAAAAACTACACAATTGATTTCTCGCCTCAGAAGTGAACTTAGTGATGAAATATCTACAAAAAAATGTAAAAAGAAGCTGTTTTTGGCTGCTGTTGTTGTAACCGTAGCCTGTAGCGGTCCAGAGCAATGCATTGTGGGATACAGTAGATACGGTAGACTGGTCTGATGCAAACTGGAGATTTTTTCCAAATTAGTACGACATCCTGGTATTTTTGGCATACTGCATACTACATTTTGGCCAAATCAGTATGTGCTACTAGTTTAGTATGCGGTTTCTAATACAGCCTATTTCTGTGTCATTCATCCTTGGCAGTTCTATTAGCAAGGAGTGGAAAGAAAAGAAAATGTCCTGCAGTATTTAGCAAAATGTTTTGCTGAGGAAGAAGAAAAATGAGTGTAGTGAAGCCCACCTTCATCGAGATCTGGCAGCTGACCACAGATCAGTCCCACTAGAATCAAATTGGATTAGATTACCAGTATGTTTTAAAGGCTGTTTAACTTTCCCCAACCAGTCTGTGGATTCTTTTATTGGCTCGGGTTTATACATAATAATTAAATTCTGCAGCGAATGTTATTTTCTAGCCAGCAATTAAGTGATATAAAAGTTGATGATTGTGTGAAGCTCCTTTCAGGATTTTTTTTTTTTTGAAGGGAACCAAATCTTCCAGTGTCCACAGTTTCCTCGTGTTCAAAGGTAAACCTTGTTTTTTTTTGACATTGCAGGACCGGGCCTTTGGATCTGCAGGAGAGACGGTGGTGGTTGAAGAGCTGCTGGAGGGAGAGGAAGTGTCTGTGAGTCAAACCTTTTTTTTTTCAGTGGAATCCATAACAGAACTGAGCCAACTTTACCTCTTTAAAGGGAGAGTTTGGATGTTTTGAAGGGGGGTTGTATGAGGTATTTATCCATAGTCAGTGTATTACCTACAGTAGATGACGGTCGGCGGACAGGAGTACCAGCACGGGAGTAAAGCAATGTACTGCTGTGGACGGGGGCAGCAACAAAACGGATTTTCGACGCCTAAAAAAGATCCATATCAATTTAAGTCTATATTTAGAATATTTTCACCACTTCACCTTGCCCTCACCTTTCTGACAGGGAACTGAAGCAGTTGTATCCATCTATTCTCTCTTCAAAGCCACCATGAGGATGAACCCATTGAGATGCACCATCTCATTCGGCACAAAACACGGAAGATCACAAACATTTAAGCACATAAATAATAGTGTTAATAAATTAAACAATTTATTGACGCAAAACAATCAAAATCATCGTCACATCAACACATAAAGGCTCTCCCTCCATCGCATCCCTAACCACCCCAACATAACATGAAAATAATGCACATAGAATAAGAACAATAGAATAACACAATGTCAAAGTACTAAAAATAAACTGCAAATGAAGGTAAATACAATCAGAAATAAGTACCAGACTCCTTTGAAAAAACTTGTAATATTACCTCTCAGAACACGGGGGGTTGCTGGTCTACCGCTGCCTCGATCGGTTAGTTTGTTTGTGTTATTGTGTGACTTTAAAGGGTTAGTTTGGATTCACCAAAGTCACACAACAACACAAACAAAGTAACAGATAGAGGCAGCGGTAGACTTCCGTATCCTGACTGGTGAAAAAACTGTTTTTTTTCAATGGAGTCTGGTTGCTTTGGCGAGAAAGATATTGGCTTCAGTTTCCCGTCAGAAAGATAAACTGTATAGCTGTCGCACGGCGAGGTAAACCAGTGAAAATATTCTAAATGTAGCGTACACTTAAATTGATATTGATTTTTTTCGGTGGCTAAAATACGTTTTGCTGCTGCCCCCGTCCACAGCAGTACATTACTTCCCGTCTGTTTCTCCAAACTGGGGGCCTGTCGACCGTCATCGACTGTAGGTAATACACTGACTATGGATACGTACCTCATACAACCCCACTTCAAAACACCCAAACTGTCCCTTTAAGATATGACTTTGTATAAAATAGGATGTTAACCCCTCTCCCTCTTGTTCTCTAGTGTCTGTGCTTCACTGACGGCTCCTCAGTGGCTGCGATGCCTCCAGCGCAGGATCACAAACGGCTGCAGGACGGCGACCTGGGGCCGAACACCGGTGGCATGGGAGCCTACTGCCCCACCCCTCAGGTACACACTTCCTCTTCCTCTCAGCCTGGTTCTCCTCTACTTTTTGTTGTATTATTTCTAGGATTCTAGGGGTGTGCAGCCATGTTTAATGCTACTCTGGATGCTGTGCAGGTGAGCCAGGAGCTGCTGCAGCAGATCAGAGAGACGGTCCTTCAGAAGACTGTGGACGGGATGAGAGAGGAGGGGACTCCTTATGTGGGCAAGTGCTCTTCTTTTTCCCCCTGCATCTCTTCCAATGTTTGCAATGGTGAGTTTCTATATTGTCTGTTGTTATTTTCCAGGCGTGCTGTACGCAGGGCTGATGTTGACCAAGCAAGGGCTGAAGGTCCTCGAGTTCAACTGTCGCTTCGGAGACCCAGAGTGTCAGGTGGGTTTTTCTTTGACTCCAGTCACCCGTCGCTGGATCTCCTCATGAAATAAACATCAAACATCTGCCGTCACTCTTTCAGGTGCTGCTGCCCCTTCTGAAGAGCGACCTGTATGAAGTGATCTTGAACACCGTGAACGGCAAGCTGGTCTCCAACGCCCCCGTGTGGCACCAGGACAGCTCTGCAGTCACCGTGGTGATGGCCAGCGCCGGTTACCCCGGCTCCTACAAGAAGGGAGTAGAGATCACAGGTACGCAAAACACTCCTTTGCCAAAATTTCTGTCTAGTGGTTTCTTTTTCTTCTACTAATTTGGCTTTTTTTCATTGTCAGGGAATGCAGAAATGCAATCTATACATGCAGCTTATCCTGGGAATTAATTGTTTGGCATGTAAAATATCCATATTTACTAGTATTCAGTTTGTAAATGGCACAAATTGATATATTTAGATTGTTCGTTTTGTCAGAAATCCAAAGAGATTCAGTTTATTGTCCTAGAAAACAAAGAAAAGCAGCAAATCTTCACAACTGAGAAGCTGAAACCAGAGAGTGTTTGACATTCTGAAAGTTGTTATAATCTTAAAAAAAATATTTATCCTTACCCTTATACCTGTTTATATTCTGTATTTTTATATAATATTCTTTATATATCTACTAGGGCTGTCAATCGATTAAAATATGTAAGTATAAAATTTTTTTTATCGCTTCAAAATGTATTCATTTTTCAACACAAATAGTCTCAAGTTTCAGCGTCTCAAATGTGAGGAGTTTTTATTTGTTTGTTTCTCACACATAAAAAAAATATATATTAAAATTAGGGCTGTCAATCCATTAAAATGTTTAATTGCATGATTGTCAATGATTAATCACGATTAATTGCAAATGAATCATGTTTTATCTGTTCAAAATGAACCTTAAAGGGAGATTTGTCAAGTATTTAATCCTCTTATCAACATGGGAGTGGACAAATATGCTGCTTTGTGTAAATGTATGTATATATTTATTATTGGAAATCAATTAACTACACAAAACAATGACAGATGTTGTCCAGAAACCCTCACAGGTACTGCATTTAGCATAAAACAATATGCTCAAATCATAACATAGCAAACTCAAACTGCATGTGATGATCATTAAGTGGGCATGTCTGTAAAGGGGAGACTCGTGGGTACCCAGAGAACCCATTTACATTCACTGATCTGGAGGCCTTTGAAAATGGCCATGACAGTTCTTCCAAAATTTAGCGTAAGTTTGGAGCGTCATTCAGCCTCCTTCATGACAAGCTAGCATGGCACCAATTGGTACAAATGGATTCCTGAGGTTTTGTAGTTTCATATGATGTCAGTACCTTCACTGTAGCTTTAAAACTGAGCCCGCTACAACCTAAAAACCTCCTTGTGTTCATCCTCAGGTTTGTCCCAGGTTCAGGACTCGGGGCTGCAGGTTTTCCACGCCGGCACAGCTCTGAAGGACGGAGCCGTGGTGTCCAGCGGCGGGAGGGTGCTGACCGTCACCGCGGTCAGGCCGTCCCTGGAGGCAGCCCTGCAGACAGCCAATCGGGGCGTGGCGGCTATAGGCTTCCCGGGCGCCGTGTACCGCCGCGACATCGGCCACCGGGCCATCGCTCACCTGAACCAACACAGGTGTGGTACAAAACTCTAAAACATTCCCTGTCTGCTTCTGTATTGTGTTTGTTGAACTTCATGAACAATAAACTTCACTTTGGATGTACTCGTGTCCTCGTATTTCTTTTTAAATCCTACTGATACTCCTCTTTAAGACTTGTCGTAGCTGAGTGTGTGGTGTTTCACTGTGTCTCTGACAGAGGTCTGACCTATAAGGACAGCGGGGTGGACATCGCTGCCGGCAACAAGCTGGTGGACATGATCAAGCCTCTGGCCAAGGCAACGTCCCGCGCTGGTAACTTCATTTAAATAATGATTAGAATAACTTGTTTCCTCATTAAGAAAGCTGTATTTTCAGTAATCATTTTAATTTTGTGTGTTTGCCGAGATAAACAGTGAAATTAGAAAGAATGGATGAAGCAGTAACCGTGGCTGTGATTGGTGTTTTTTTTCCCACCAGGGTGTAATGCTGAACTGGGAGGCTTCGCTGGGCTGTTTGACCTGAAGGCGGCGGGTTTCATCGACCCGATCCTGGTGTCTGGGACGGACGGAGTGGGGACCAAACTCAAGGTGCACTTCCTTCATCCCCTTTTCGGGGGAGAAAATGAAAGATTTGTCAGCTGACGTCTATTAATCTTTATGTCCACTGGTTTCATATGTCATGTTAGCTTGTCGGGAAGGAAGCTAAATAACGCTCCAAACTTACATTTTAGTGAGGAGAAACTGTCATAGCCATTTCAAAGTGATCCCTTGACCTCTGACCTCCAGAAATCTGAATGTCAATGGGTTCTACGAGTCTCCCCTTTACAGACACACTTTATGATAATCACATGCAATTTTTGGATGTAGTATACCTCACTGTATAAAATGACCTGTGGTGACCTCTAGGATAATCACAGCCTCATGAAACTTTACAGCCACAAACTAGAGACCTAGAGCATTCAGAGGATGGATGGATCAGACTAGAGACCTAGAGCATTCAGAGGATGGATGGATCAGACTAGAGACCTAGAGCATTCAGAGGATGGATGGATCAGACTAGAGACCTAGAGCATTCAGAGGATGGATGGATCAGACTAGAGACCTAGAGCATTCAGAGGATGGATGGATCAGACTAGAGACCTAGAGCATTCAGAGGATGGATGGATCAGACTAGAGACCTAGAGCATTCAGAGGATGGATGGCTTTCCTAGCTAGATTGACAATAAGGGGGTTTCTGAGCAGTTTACAGAACACAAGTGCTCGCCATCCAATCGGGAAAAATGTGCAGAAATCTCCAAATGTCCAACGTTTTTGATCCCAAATCGCAGCATGGCTTTTTCTCTGGTGTTCCTCAAGGTCTTGATGTCTTAATGTGGTATTTTGGAGGGATTATTGATATTTTTTATTAATTATTGAGTGGTAAAAAATGATTAAGTTTGTCACCAAATCTGTGTAACAAATAGCATCAACCCAAAAATTGCTGCAACAACTTATTAGACTTAATAGAGCATGGGGATGACCATCATATACTTCTATCATAATGTACCTTATACACTTTCACAATGTTATTCTATTAATTATCTTTTTATTTCTGATTCATAACTAGAACAACTTGACACACAGTGCTGAGCTGCATCTCAAACTAATCTTCAGGTTCTCAGCTTTCAGATGATGTACACCACTTCTGTGTCATCTGCTGTTGACCTGCTATCTCCCCTTAAAGACCCCCGGTACCCCATTCAAAAAGACAAAAACGGCTATATTGTGGGTCTCAGGGGGTTAATGCAAATTTGTTGTAATTTCAAAGTCCTGTAACAAATGAGAATCAAATGAAAGTGCTAAAAACCTTGACTTGGTTCAATTTGGCGTTCTTAAGTACCATTCAGAATGTGATCCAGATTTGGCTCAGACGTAACGGAGCATCAGGGGAGTTCATGCTGATCTGTAGACGGATTCAAAGGCTTCTTAAAAACAAATACAAATGTCATTAATTTAAAGTGTGAAAGATCCAGGATCATTTCATGGACTCTTGGAAGCTCATTATCATTTAAGTTTGAATCCGTCAAGGTGCCAAAACCTCCCACAAATGTAGTTTTGATAACAAGTATATGTATCCCCAGATCGCCCAGGCGTGCGGCCAGCACGGCGGTCTGGGTCAGGACCTGGTGGCCATGTGCGTGAACGACGTGCTGGCTCAGGGCGCCGAGCCGCTCTTCTTCCTCGACTACTTCTCCTGCGGCAGCCTAGACGTGGACGTCGCCGCCTCGGTGGTCGGCGGCATCGCCAAGGCCTGCGAGATGGCCGGCTGCGCCCTGCTGGGTGAGAGAGGAGACGAGTAGTCGGTTTACTCACATTTTGGAACCAAAATATATGTAAACGTATCTTGACTTGTCCAGGTGGTGAGACGGCAGAGATGCCGGGCGTCTACGCTCCAGGAGAGTACGACCTGGCCGGGTTCTGCGTCGGAGCGGTGGAGCGCGGGGCTCTGCTGCCCAGGCTGGGGGACATCGCCGAGGGGGACCTGCTGATCGGACTGGCCTCCTCCGGGGTCCACAGCAACGGCTTCAGCCTGGTCCGCAAAGTCCTGGAGAGGGCCGACCTCAGCTACGGCTCCCCGGCTCCTTTTGGCAAGTCAGGACAGACTCTCGGTAAGTCACCTCCAGTATATCTGTACACTCGTCTTGTCCTCAGTTGCAGTTTTATTGCTATTTTTCAAAATTAAAGAGCATCTTTATTTCTTTGGCCGATGGATTTTTCCGTCCAATCATCTGTAGGGCTGCAACTAACGATTACTTTCATTGTCGATTAATCTGTCAATCATTTTCTCGATTAATCGATTAGTTGTTTGGTCTATAAAATGTCAGAAAATGGTGAAAAATGTCGATCAGTGTTTCCCAAAGCCCAAGATGATGTCCTCAAATGTCTTGTTTTGTCCACAACTCAAAGATATTCAGTTTACTGTTATAGAGGAGGAAAGAAACTAGAAAATAAGAAGCTGGAATCAGAGAATTTTTCCTTTTTTTTTCTTAAAAAATGACTCAAAATGATGATTCGATTATAAAAATAGTTGGCTGTTAATTTAATAGTTGACGACTAATCGATTAATCGTTGCAGCTCTGATCATCGGCTTTTGACAGAGTCTAAAAGTTGCAGTTTTTGTTGAAAAACAGTCTATTTGCCATGAAATTTGGTAGCAAATAAAGAATAATCATTCACGTTTTTCAGTCGTTTTTCAACACAAATAGTCTCGGGTTTCAGCTTCTCAAATGTGAGGATTTTCTCTTTTTATATGTTTATGTGTATTTGTTTCACACGCATAAAAAAAGATATTAAAATTAGGGATGCCAGTTGATAAAAAGATTGCAAAAATAATCACACATGTTTTACCTGTTCTAAATGAACCTTTTTAGCATAAAACAATATGCTCAAATCAGAACATTGCAAACTGCAGTCCAACAGGCAACAACAGCAATAAACACATTTAAAACAAAACAAAAAATGCCGAACATATAAAAATAAGTGTAGGAGTATAGTTCAAATAAATAAATACAGAAAAGCAGGAGTAATTGCCATATTTACAGTATGAACAAGTGTGTATCGTAGTAAACTGAATATATTTGGGTTGTCATGGACGTCATTCTGGGCCTTTGTGACATTGGCACGTTTCACTCTTTTCTGACATTTTACAGACCAAACAAGTAGTCAGCAGATTAATCGATAATAAAAATAATTATTAGTTGCAGCCCTAATATATTTAAAGGTGCTGTTGATAACATTGATAACATTCAGCCACTAGATGTCCCAGAGATACAACTTTGTATCTATACATTCATTTAGGACCCGCCAACATTTTTTAAATGATTAGTTCATAATTGAAAAAATATTCATCTACATAAAAATGTTATCAATAAGACCTTTAAGGTGTAACTTCAACCCTTGATGCCCACCAAATATTTTTTTTGAACTTTGCCTCCAGGCGAGGTTTTGCTGACGCCAACAAAGATCTACAGTCGTCTGCTGCTGCCGATCCTTCGCAGTGCCGCCGTCAAAGCCTACGCTCACATCACAGGGGGCGGGCTCCTGGAGAACATCCCTCGGGTGCTGCCCCCGGAGCTGGCGGTCGATTTAGGTGAGATGACGCATATCAAATGTTGAGCAGAGCAATCTGGAAAGGTGGCAATCAATTCTTTTTTCTTTATGATTACCTAGTAATCTAAATTGTAGGAGCGCTGGGATCATTTTGTGCTTCTTATTTCAGCTCTTTCTCATTAATATTTGCACTTGGTGTTTCAACGTGACTCTAGATGCGTCTCGATGGAGCATCCCCCCGGTGTTCTCCTGGCTCCACAAGGAGGGCGGTCTGAGCGAGGAGGAGATGGCCCGCACCTTCAACTGTGGCCTGGGGGCAGTGCTGGTGGTGGCCCCCCTGGACGCTCAGAGGGTCCTGCGCCAGCTTCAAGCTCATGAAGAGGCCTGGATCGTGGGCTCACTGGCCCACAAGCAGCACGGTGAGACACTGAAACAAAAACTGGAAAGAAGAAAAACAATAACTAGTTTATAGAATGGAAATAAATTGATGTTTGTTGTGCAGGGGCAGAACCGGTGGCGGTCCGCAACCTGAAACACAGCCTGCTGAACGCAGGACCCGCTTCCAGTGGAGAGCTCGGCGTCGAGCACAACGGCGGTTGCCACGGCGACAGCAGCGCGCCACGCAAGAGGACCAGAGTGGCTGTTCTTATCTCTGGCACGGGTGTGTTTTTATTGATCTCGAAAAAATAAAAAATTGCATTGAATTTGAGTCTATCAAAGGGACAGTGTAGGATTTGGCGTGGTTCCAGATTGAAACCAAGTCTGCGGTAACCGAGTGCAAATAACACACTTTAGGAGCAACAGAAGTCAGACGGCGGTGCCACGGTTTTGCACTCTGCGCTCACGGTGCTGCAGTTTCACAAGCGTGTTGGAGAACTACGGTGGCCTTCAGGTAACGTAAAAACACTAAAGGCTCTCTCTAGAGCCAGTGTTTGGTTTGTCCGTTCTGGGCTCCAGTAGAAACATGCTCCCGCTCCCTATGTAGATATGAAGGGCTCATTTTAAGCTAACGAAAACACAAGTTAGGATTATTATATTCCTTTTCTGCTAATAGATCCATCCAGATGTTCCTTTTTAAAGGAGTAGTTCAACATTTTGGGAAAGATGCACATTGGCTGTCTTGCCGAGAGTTAGACAAGAAGATTGATAGCGTTCACACGTCTGTGCAGTAACCAGTAACTTCCTGTTTGTCCCAGGCACCAACCTGCAGGCGCTGATCGAGCAGGCCAAGCGTCCGTCCAGCTCTGCAGAGATCGTGGTGGTCATCTCCAACAGACCCGGAGTTCAGGGCCTGAAGAGAGCATCTCTGGCCGGCATCCAGACACGGGTAAAAATATCAATAATAATAATAATGACTTTATTTGCACTCCTCCAGCTAATGATGTTCCGTGCT
>CAKAOI010048106.1:0-26278 GCA_916701655.1 Sebastiscus albofasciatus
CCCACCAGCGCTGAGAATAGAAGTTAAGTGTCTGATGAGACGTCCTCATTAAAGAATTTGCAGCAGATGGGGAAATGCTTTCAGATCCTATAGAACACTTTAAGGAGCATCTTCTGTTTTAATTTTTGTTTTTTAAATCTGGGAATATATAAAAAAGAAAATGCAGTGAACAACATCGTCCTGCAGCAGAAACACAACATCTAGTGAGTGAGATAAAATCCAGGTGAAAAGCAGTTTCCAATCGATCCTTTCCTATTAAAGAATTCAGAGATTGTCTTTTTGGTGAAAATCATTAACTCCCTTGAACTACCTGTCTGACTCAGTATCCTCTTTAAATCACCCTTACATACACATTGAAATAAAAAGTGTATTTTCCTAAGTAGTCTGGACTCTCAGTGTTAATTGTGCAGTTATCTCTTGTTTCATGCCAAATCTATGTCAAACTGCAATTTTTCCTAATAGCTCATGGGTCATAGCAGCTGGCGGAGCAATATATTATAGGAGAAGTGTGTTTGAATATTAGTGAGCAAAAACTTTCTTTACATTTCCAAAGATTATGGATGAGGACTGGCAATCTGGCAATTCTGGCAAATGCCAGATGGTCTGGTGTTACACCGAAATCTGTGACCGCAGGGGAGCCAGCAACATGAGGTCACCATTTCTGACGGCTGTTGTCAGAAAATATGACCCCACTATACCTGTCTTTTGATTTTCTTATAGAGTTTTGTGAATATATCTTTAAAGTAATAATATTAAGATAATTACAAAAGATTTAACAATTTAATTTTGTTTGTTTCATGTCCTGTATTTATGACATATTACACAGGTAACAGTGGGGTAACATATCCTAATGACAGCCCTCAAAAATGGTGACCTTATATGTTGCTGGCTCCTCTGTGGTCACAGATAAGGCCACAACCAGCAATGTGTGAAAAAAAAATTGACCTGGCCCACTAGATGTTGGAACAACCCATCTGATTAGGAGTTACACGGTCCCTAATTTGTCAATATGCTACTATACTGTAAGGCAGGTGGCACCGACCGACCGTCGCCACCTCCTCCCACACCTTCAAGTGGACCCGTCCATCATGTAAATGTCAGAGGTCAAGCGGGAAATATCAAATGAAATCAAGACAGAAAGAGTGAAGTTGAATGAAAAGACAAATGAAATGGATAATTAAGGACCTAAAAAGCTAAACGGTGGAGTGGAAGAGAGAAGAAGAAAAACGATCTTGAGGCTGATGCAGCAAAATGTTTAAAGATAATCAACTTATTATTCAAAAATAACGTTACTACCGTCGATGATGCCAGACAGTGCCACGCAAAACCATGCTAACGTTAGCTGCAGCTGTGATAAAGCTGTTATTTGTTAGAACACTGGCACCAAAATGATGATGAGGAGGAAAGAGTAACGGGACAGACAGATGAGCAACAGCATGATGAAGAGGAGGCTGCTGGTGAATCTATGTCTTAGTTAATATGCTGTTGGCGTTACTTGTGTGTGTGTGTGTGTGTGTGTGTGCTGTAAACCTTGTGGAGGTACAGGTGAATGTAGTTAGTGGCTGTAAGTTGGTATCCAAATACCGTTTTAAGGCTGATGCAGATGAGAGGATGCAATATACACACCCACCAAACCTCAACACACACTCTCTCTCTCTCTCTCTTTCTCTCTCTCTCTCTCTCTCTTTCCGCCACTCTCTCCTTTCAAATCTGGTTGGCTGCAGGGCGAGATTATCCTGTCAGCACAGGACTGAAAGCCTGATTCAGCTGTTGGTGTCACTGCAGCTGTATCCAGGATGGATGCATGGCTGGCTCACTGCTGCACACTGCTGAAAGCCGCAGCGCTTTACTCCTGAATTATGACCGCTGAGGCCCAAAAAGTGCCCATCCAGAACTTTGAGCAGAAGTCTAAGGTTGAAGTTTGGTTACCTAAGTGTCACATCCAGGTGAATCAGTACCTTCTTCTGTCTTTTTTTTTTTTCGAGTGGTGGCTTTTAAAACCTGTGTGACCCCAGGGTGACGGCTCATTTCCAACAGCAACTGTCACAACAACTCGTCTTCAAGAAAACTAAAAGAAAAGCAAGTTCCTGCATAATATAGCAGCCTAATATTAATGCATGGAACACACACAGCGTTATGTGACCCCTGAGAGGTATTTTTAGTGTCTACTAGATTGATGAAATATAGCAGTAGAGTCAAAACTGACACTCTAAGTGAAGTATAGATTACAAACATCTTTCTGCAGCTGAGCAGTGCATTGTACCATCTGGAGGGAAATTATAGATATTGTCATCTGTCCATCATTCCAAGTATTTTATAGTAAGGTCTCTACACCCTCTCTCTGTGTAAATGTGTTGTGTCTTCTAGTTGATTTTATCTGCCGTGAGGTAACACAGGTTCTGTCATGCGTTGGTTTTCATTCCAGTGATGCTGCAGCCAGTAGAGTCCCACAGTGCAAACATGTCTGGATAATTGAAAGGAAGACATTGATGTTTTTTTTCTCCTTTTTTTCCTCCTTTTTTCATACGCCATATTCATTTGTTGCAGCATCAAAGAAGCTCTTGTGAAATGAAAAGTGGCAGTCCATGTGTAACTGTGTGTTTGTGCTCATGCATGTGTGACGATACAGAGAGTCTGATGGTGATCTAAATCAGGAAGAGAAGCCAGAGAGTCGCCGAGCAGCCTTTCCTCTCCTCTCCTCTGCTCTCCTCTGCTCTCCTCTCCTCTCCTCTCCTCTCCTCTCTCTTTTGTGTCTCTGCACAGCCCTATCTCCTAAAAATGACGTTGCCATACAACTATATTGGATTCTCAATTATGTTTGGAAGGAAACTTATTTTGTTCACGGATTATGTTTGTCATTCAAGTATCACAAATACATTTGTAAGTCTACGGACAGCCGCAGCGAGTGACGTAGGGCAACGAGCGATGCGCAGAGCAGATGACATAGTATATCGAGCGACTGTGAATGAAAGTTATTTTGAATAACTAGAATGGCACTCGGAGAACGCAGACCTCTGCCAAGCTGCTCGAGTACGATTAACCCCCCCTCTCCGTGCAGCTTGCGCCATCATCCATGTGTATTTTTGTTATGTTGAGATCAGCTGTACGTAGCAGAGCATCGTAAAACACTTCATTCAAACTGGACAGAAACAGTGTAAAACAGTGAAAAAATCTACAGGTATCCCCCCCTCCCTCCAAGTCCATTACTGTTGGACGGAAAGGGAGTTGGTGGATGGGTCCAATACTGGACTTTCCCCCGGGAGACCACTGTTCGTGTCTGTGTCCCGTGTGAAACATAGTCATTTGTGCATTTTTGTTTTGTTTCAATGTCGTAGTCATTTTAAGACAAACCATGATTTTTTTTACTAAACCTGACGCAGTAGTTTTGTTGCCTGAACCTAACTTAAGTTGTTTTGTTGCATATTTGTTTTGTTTTGTTTCAATATACAGTGTTAATCATGTGTTTAAAACTGTTTAAAACTGTGACCATAATCCGGATGAAAATCTGTTTCACTTGAAACCTTTGATTATGCAGTCTAGTTGTATGGGAATGTAATTTAGTGGGAGACAGGGTTGCTCTGCATCACAAGTGGCATTGTTCCCATACACCCCTGTGTGTGTACCTGGAGGATGAAACAGTGTATGCATTAGGGGCAGATCAGGGCATACTCATCCTTTGGCCGACACTGGAATATTTTGCTTAAGAACTTCAGATTTTGCACAACATAAACATGATGGGATGTCTTGTGATTGTAGAGTTTTCACGTCTTCCCCTCTCTCGCCTTATTTCCTGTAAGCTCCTTATTGTTTATTGAATAAATGCAATAAGACATGCAAGACACATGGGGTGGCATATCAGAGGCTTCACCTCCCCTCCTTATTTTTACACCCTGCCTACACAGGCCACGTAGCAGGGGCAGCATATCGGCAGAGCAGCAGCTTCAGTGTCTACACAGGATACATGATCACTGTAGTTAGAAGAAAATATATATCTATATATAAGTATCTGTTCCATCAGACATGAGATGAACGACTGAAAAACGTGGCTGAAACATGTGGGTACACGAGCCAGATGATGATGATGATAGTGATGATGTGGTTAAAGGATGCAGATATGACATCTCTCCTCAGTGCCTAGTTTCAGGTTCTGCCTGGAGAAGTGTGAACCATGCACTTGATTTCACGACTAGTTCTTCCGTCCCTTCATGCTGACGTGCATGCTGAAACTGACAATTGTTTTTTTATTGTTGATTGATCTGTTGATTATTTTCTCTATTAATCGATTAGTTGTTTGGTCTCTAGTATGTCAGAAAATAGTGAAAAATATTGATCAGTGTTTCCCAAAGCCCAAGATGACGTCCTCCAATGTCTTGTTTTGTCCACAACCTCAAAGATATTCAGTTTAAAATCATAGAGGAGTAAAGAAACCAGAAAATATTCACATTTAAGAAGCTGGAATCAGAAAATTTTTACTTTTTTCCCCTTAAAAAAATACTCAAACCGATTAATCGATCAGAATAGTTGCTGATTGATATAATAGTTGACAACTAATAAATTTAATCTATTAATTGTAGCAGCTCTAGATGAGATGAATGACTGAAAAACGTGGCTGAACCATGTTCTGTGTAGATGAAGATGAAGACGATGGTGATGACGTGGATGCAAATATGACATCTCTCCTGAGTGCTTTCAGGTTTAGCTTGGTGAAGTGTGAACCATTTGATTCATGACCGATACATCCGTCCTTTACAATGACGCTGACATGCATGCTTATGGATTTAATATATGAGGTTACACATCATAAAGCTATAGGGCTGTATGAAAGCAGCAAGCAAGCATGTATATTTTAACCAGGAACTCATTGTTTACTGGCCAAACACAACATTTACATTTAATGCGCGTATCTTTATTTAATGGAACCTCGTAAATGTTGTATAGGAGCATTATCATACTCCAGTTCACGTCATGTTGACCCCGCTGTCTTGTTGCTGAAGGCTGCAGCACACCACTGCTGATAAACTACAGTATATCTCCCCCCCCCTCCGGTATGTTGTTGTTGTTTGGTTGTGATTCACATTCAGACGGATGCTCCTGTCTTGATTCATGGATTCAGCAGAGGTACTACAGACCTCCATGAGTGAGAGGAGAGGAGCAAAAGGGGGTGGCTGAGATGCCACGCCCCCAGGCAGCAGCAGCAGCCAACCTGCTGTTGTTCCGCTGTTTCCATGGCAACGGCGGCGAGGTGCTGCTGAGCTCCAAAGCGAAGTGATGATATACAAGATGGGGGGAGGGAGTGGGTTAGGAAAAGGAGGAGCAGATGGGTGGGTGGAGAGAAAGGGGAATACTGTAGGAAACGGATGTTAGGGGAAGAAAACTGCTGCTGTTGTTGAAACAGCGGGAACACGAGTAGGCCAAACGAACGCGTCTGTCTGTTAGCTTTGTCAGCATGAGCTCCGGTTAGACGGGCTGCAGTGCAGAGACTCTGTACAGCAGCATCAAACGTCTCGTGATCCCTGCAGCGTGGTTCTCTCCGAGACGCTCACCTACTGGGTGACACGGGTCGTATATGATCATAGACATTAGACTCACACATACACACTTACAGATGCATTCTCTGCCGCTCTTTCGTGGCCAACAAAGGTTATTTGAAGGTTACTTGAAGCTGAAATTGTCACACAAGTATTAAGAGTACAGCTCTCCTGATGCTACAGCTCACCTTCATTTGTCTTTCATTTGGGGACACCCACACACACCCACACACACACACACACACACACACAGAGAAAAAAATGTTCTTCAAGGTGAAACACAAGGTGATTTTTCATATCTAATCTTACCCACATTTAGAGCTTCATTATTTTTCCTGCTGTGAACTTGTCTTGTCTAAAGTCATCAGATTTGAAATTCCATGCAGCTTAATAAAAGCAATGTAGACATGTATGGAAAACTAAACAGCCCTTTTTGCTCAAAAGCAAAACTTAAGATGTGTTTAATGACCCTCTTAATCAATTCCATTCATTCTAAAAATACAAATTGCTGTTTTGCTCCTGTTTCTATGAGAGACACTTGTGTGTGAGGGTATGGGAGCATTTATAGCATAAATAATTATACACTTTATTAGGTGCTCATCTAAATGAATCTAAGCAGCAGTGCATGATTCAGCAGGGAGAGCAATAACATAAATCCCCCAAGTGTTATAGAGTAGAACCCAACGGACACACATCGGAGAGATATGAGATGCACAAAATTCACAGGGACGCCATCACTAAGTAAAGTAATATCAAAGATGCTCTATAACAGAGATGACACAATTACAAGCTCTGCCAATGGTTTGAAAAGGTATACACTTCCTGTCTCCTAAGTGGGCGTTGCCATGGCGTGTTTGCCTCCCCCCCTCGTTTGTAAAGGTTGTGAACACCATGCGGTAGGATGAAAGCAGATTGGGTTATATTTGCATAATGTATTTAGATTTTCTTTTGCTAACATTAGTTATTTACACAGCTAACAGCCATATTAAGCATTATGAAAATTAGTTAGCTAGGGTGTTTGCCAGCGTTAATTGCCAGATCTCACGAGTGTGTTGCTGCGACAGAGAAAGGTCATGACAAGTTCATTTTCTCCTGATTTGTCCGTCTGGAAAATGTCATTTTAGTGTGAGAATGTACAGAAGATATGTGGTTCATGAAAAATGGGTCCAATATTTACTTTGGTGACTATGGGGTGAAATAATCAATCATAACCTGTGTTCACGTTCACTTCTCCCATTGGGGTGAATAGACTCAGGACTTGCCGCTAGTCTCCTAAAGGGGCGAGGCAGTGGCGAAACCGACATGACGAAGATACAGGAAACTGTACCGTCTCCTTTCTGAACTGTCTCTGGTAATATGTG
The DNA here is from genome assembly GCA_916701655.1 of Sebastiscus albofasciatus. Taxonomy (NCBI): domain Eukaryota; kingdom Metazoa; phylum Chordata; class Actinopteri; order Perciformes; family Sebastidae; genus Sebastiscus; species Sebastiscus albofasciatus. Next base: position 6,890 of record CAKAOI010048106.1, read on the forward strand.
GTAACAGACTAGGACAGGTGTGGTGGTGGACTAAAGTATTTGACAAATTAAATTTTGACCTGATGATGGCGCTATAGAAGAAGATTCAGGAGATCACCAAAGTCTGTAGGATTGATCGTCTGGGGAACATGAATGCGTGTACCAAATTTCATGGCAATCTGTGAATAGTTGTTGAAATATTTAAGTCTTGATCTAAGTGGTGGACAAACCAACCAACTGATAAACCTACCTAAAATCACCTTCATGAACCTAACTGATCTTTGAAGGTGGTTATCAGACAAATATTAATGTGACGCTTCATTGTTGGAAAGAAATTTGAAAATACAAACCAAGCTGTCTGAGCAGGAGGTAAATTATAAGAACGATACTGTACGCAATACTGTATACATATCACGTAGCAAACGCTTGATTTATTGATTTTTGCTCCTGTGCTGGCACCTCTTGCACACACCAGACATACTGCGGCGGATTGCGCATAGCATGTATTTCTTTTTTATTTGGATCCGCGGTTTTACTTTTTTTTTTCAGGCGGTCTTTGGTTTATTTGATAGATGTGATTCAGTTATTCCATATTAGTTTGGCCCAACACAACTCCTTGGCTGAAAAAAAAATCATGGAAGAGTTGGATGATGAGAAGGAGCTCCTGTGCCGAGAATTAATAAGATTGTTGTAACGGATGTGAGGGACTGCACGGCTCTGACGTCCATTCAAACTTTGCCTGGTGCTTAGTCACATGTTTCAGGAGGTGCGTGGCACGTCTGTGGCTCTCTGTGAGAGCCAAACCATCTCTGCAGTTTTGCGCAAGCTTTTCCTCATAAGTAGAACTTATGCATTAGAAGACAGATCCCTTATTACCTTGCACGGCAGCTGGATTCTCGCGATGTCACAAGATCACGCGAGAAAATCCCTCTTGTCAGGCTTCAAGTAATTCATTTGTGTCCGGCAAGCCAGATCACGGACCAATCGGTGTCCCGTGAGGAGCCACTGGCAGCTACGGCCGTGGTTTAGGTGTGTGCGACTGTTCGTTCTAAACAACGATGGCGGCTCCTCTAGAGGTTAGCCCAGCTGCAATAGCATCAGTTATATCAGAACTGGAGGGTGTTTCTTCATTGAAAGAAGAGCAAAGTACGGCACGGGAGGCTTTTCTCGATAGAAAGGATGTTTTCGCTCTTCTTCCGACTGACTTTGGCAAGAGTTTGATTGACAGGCGGTTCATCCAATCACCTGCCAAGTGATTTTTTTGAAAGTGCCTGCCCTTTTCCAAACAGTTTCCAATGACGGCTTCTCAGATGGGCTTCCATCTGGCGGGTCAGGTTAGCTCCCTTATAGATGTCCATTTAATCAGCAGCTCTTCATTTCAATAAAGGCCAGGATGGTGAGTTTTCCCCAGACATTTTCTGCTCAGCCTTATTCTGCGGATTTAATACACGCCTGCACTTATAGGCAGAAACACACACACACACACAGACACTTATGTACTCTGTGTCAGATTACTCTGTGCTAAAAGGCTGCAGAGCAGGAAGAGCTCAGAGAGAGACTGTTGTAGAAAAGACTTTCTTCTCTTGACCAACATCAAGCAGAAGTGAAAGGAAATAAAAGGAGCTGTGTCACTTGAAAGAGAACAGCAGGAGGGGAGCTGCACGAGAGGCAGTTTGTACAGCATGTGTGTGAATCAGTGTGTGTTGGAGAGGTTTGCTTATTTTGGCTCCAGTGGCAAGTTTGACCATGTATGACAGGATTTCTACAGTAAATGAGTGTGTAGCATATCGGTCAGAGTGTGTGTGATGTGTCGGATTCGTGTGCAGTCAGTCAGTCTGTCTGTCTGAACCAGCGAGGGTCCCTGCGCCTCTCGGTGCAGCAGCTGATGGGAAATCATTATGGATCCTGGCAAATGGCCAGTTCGTGGTTACCAGGGCAACCGCACTGGCTCCATCCATCTTGGCAATGATGATGTTTGAGAAACGGCCTGCTTTCTAAACCCTCACTCTCAGTAATGGCTTCTTTGATTGGCGCCGTGCATAAATGAATAAGAATAGGTCAAGACTGTGATTTAGGTAGAATCCATAACCGTTCAGCACTCGCGTATCTTTCTGTCTAATCAGTGGTAGGGAGTCACAAACACCTCCACCGTCGTCTGGTTATTATGGAAGTCTTCACTTTTTTATTTACTCACTTGGAAATTGATTTTTCAGAGGAAAGAACACACAATGAGACATGAAAACGATTTAAACAAGCAAGTATAACATAGAAACAATTATAGAATTTCAATTTATTGTCAACAGAGGGTTTCCATATTGTATTTTTGCTTCTTTGGTCCATTCGATACACACAACATCTACTGCATATCTGGAAGAGGGATCCTTTCTCTGAATCTTTTACTGAAGTTCCTTCCCTTTTTTTCACCGTTAAAGGTTTTTATTTGAATCTTTTGGTATTTTTTGGGAGTTTTTCTCATTATCTGAATCGCGGCTCTAAGAACAGAGGGTGCTGTATATTGTAGAGATTATAAAGCCCCTTGAGGACAACTTGTGATTTGTGAGGCTTTATAAATAAAATTGATTTGACTTGACTTGACACTCTCAGAACAAGAAATAATTCCACTTGATTTTATCTGCATATACACAGTGACCAAAAATGTGAAAATAAAAACACCTTTTATGATGTAATCCATTGCAATACAGCAGCTCCGCAATATATATATTTTTCTTCTAGAGGTAGACGTGAAAATATTAGAAGCACTTTTTGATAGAGTATGAAATAATTACAACACTCACTGTGAGCTCAGAGTTGAACCAAAGCTTCTTTGACTCTAAACAACAATTTGAGTTCTTGTTTTGTTTGACTGTTGTCTCTGATTGCATTAAAATGTACAGGTGGTTATATTTTATGTGTAAATGTGACATTTGTTACTGTGATTGTTGAATAATTTAGCTGCATGTGTTCACAGTTATGTGGTTTTATTTTTAGCTCCCATGTATCCACTGACAAATTGAGAGAAAAAGCAACACTAATGAACAACCAGCTCTAAATTATGCTGCCTCACATCATAGGAGCCCAATTTCTACCAGAGATACAATAGGCTATTACATTCTTCACCATAAAGCTCAGACAACAATCAAAAATGGTTCCTAAAATCATCTACTACCAGCGCAGGGTGGTCTTTAATCAAAATAGGAATACAGAAATTAAATAATGAGCGCTGATATCTAGCTCCTTTAATCTCACTTCCGTTAATTATCAAGTCTGCCCTTACAACAGGTGGTGAGCTTTGAGATATAATTAAAGTACTTCAGTTCACTGTTTTCATCTCCTTCTTGCAGTAAACCAATGAATGCTGTGTCGTCGGCATACTGTAGCTAGTGGGAGGAATTAAGGATCTGTATTTGTGTATATAGAAAAACAGTGTAGGGAATAACAAATAAACCGTGAGCAGCCCTCTATTGTATATGCAAGATCAACAAGTGCTTTATTACATGAGAAAACAGAAAAATGGGAACAAAGACAAAATAATCAGTTTTACTCAAATAATGCCGGTTACACACTGCTCGAGAATCAAGACAGGCTGATTCCCGACAATCGTCACCAAAGCCACGATTTTTTTGACGGTTCTAGAGATTATCTTTCCAGATATTCCTGTGGTGTGAGGTTTGTTAAGAGTGGTTTTTTTTACATCCCGCGATCGGCTCGGTAGTCCATCCTGGCCACACTGATTTCAAATCGCAAATATGAAACATGTTCAATATTTACGATCGGATATCCTGTTGTCTGTGGGGAACCGCGAGGACAGCTGATGATACAGTCATGTGGGAAAGAGCGATAGCCAATTGAAAACAAGCTGACTGAAGAAGGAAGGACAACCACCGCAGTCATGATGGCCGCGTCTAATGTAAACACAGAGCATAAAGTAGTAGTGAGATGGACCTTTGTGGCAACAACACAAGTGTTTATTTAATGTGTCTCCATGACTTCATTCATCCATCTTTTGTCAAATTTTCAGTACAAAGTAGTGCAAAAACTAACATCGCTAATTCTTCCTGCCCGTCGTCAGACATGTTTGTTTACACTAAAGTCATGTTGATTGAGATTTCCGTTTTTTGAGTCGGGACTCTTGTTGTCCATGAATGTTGTTAGTATGTGGTGTGCTGTTTTGGCCAAATCGTTGCTCACCACACACTACTGGAACAAAACTGTTAAATTAAACATAACATGTGTGGGGTCTCTCACATTTTAAGCATCTGTTAAGATTTGAAAAGTCTTCTAGTTTAGGCCATCCTTAAGCCAGCAGTTAGGACTAATTGACTCTACTGTCAGTTTGTGAACTGTATCATTGCCTAACTGTAAACTACAGAGATAACGTATGTTTGAAAGAGGGAAATTAATTTCTACAGACCAAATGGTGGAGTATCTATTTATCATGAAGAAACAAATCACTCCCCCCCATTATCCGTGACATAAATTCCCACCAAAAGTAATTGAAAACTTTTATCGAATAGAAAAACAGACCTGAACAGTCATCTTTTCTCCAATCGGTATCAAGGTCAGGTTACAGTAATAGCAGAGCAGAGAGGCTCAGATGCCTTTTTCCCCAGAAACTGTGAGATGCAAACCCTCCACTGTGTCTTGAATCTGCCCCGGGGTCTCCTCCCAGTCAGTCGTGCCCAGGATATATTCAAGGAAAGGAGTTCAGGAAGCTGCCCTAACAAGTGTCTTAACTGACTCCTCTCAAAGTTAAGGAGAAGTCGATGCCGAGCTCCCTCCAAATCTCTAAGCTCCTTACTCTAAACTGAGACCAGACATAAACCCAGCTCGTTCGTTCAGTCAGTACTCTAAATCGCTGGTTGGTTCGTACACAGATTGAAGAAGACGGTGAGAGTTTTGTCTTGCAGCTCAGCTCTCTCCTCACCACCTCTTAACAACGGGTGGTCTCATAAGCTTTTATCAGTCACGTTTTAATAATAATACCCCAAGATACCCAAACCTTTTCACAAGAGAGGACTTGTTAATCCTCATCCTGATCATGACACACTTGACTATAAACCTCTGCGGAGTATTTGAATATGTGTAATGTCACTGAAGTCTCCAGACTCACAAAATAACTTTAAACAGAAGTTTAAAAATCCTGAGTCCTATATTTTTACATTTTAGCAGTACACCTAACACTAATCGTTACACCAAATGAAACTCTGTGTCACTCCAAACTTAATGTCTAGGACAGAAATAACTTACTGTTATGTGAGAAGGAAAACGGCACTCATTCACACACACATTTTGTAGGATTATGATTTTTTTATACTTGTTTCCACTGGATGTGACGGTGAGGAAATTTTCCCACCGGTTAATAAACTTGTGACAACATCGGAGTTACGGATTACACCGGACATTTTACAAGAAAGGATAACGGTCAATATGTGTAGAACACTTACTTAGATCTTTAACGTCGGGTGGCTGTGTGCCTGGCCTCTCTGGTTGAGCTTTCGCTGCGGGGCCGCAGGTTTCCACCCTGCGCTGCTGTGCTGCCCTTTTCGCTTTGACACTAAATCCTCCGCCATCGTCTTGTCAAAACGAAGGTGGGGGCGGTGGGTATGTAATGTAATCGGTGTATGCCCGAACATCGTGTAACACCTGTAACACAAACTACAGAGGCAAGCCTAGTTTTCCATAACAAATATCGAGACATTTTTCCATGTTGTTTTTTTCCTTCTTCCACAGTAAAATGCAGGTTTTGTTGAACTGAAGTTGTGTAGTGTGCAGGGTCTGAAATTAACACCCCACTAAGCGCCAAATGCGGGTAGATTTTCCGTTTGGCGAGTAAATCTCGGAAGGTTATCTGCCACACTGGCGGGTAAACGTTTGTACGAAAATAGTCATGTAATAAAAAACTGCTAATGCACACACAGGCTAATGCACGCTTGAAAACTTGAAGCTCGTGTACATAGAAATAGATTTTTTCTATTCTATTTCTATGCTCATGTCTCAGACTGTTACTCTAAGCGCAATTCCATTGTTTCACTCAAATAGACTGAAATCTTAAGGATTGTCAATTCAAAGCCTTTAATTGATTAACCGTCAACATATTCTGATTATTTAGCTTCAAATGCTCTGGCCTCTTCTCTAAGGTTGTATTTAACATAGTACCTTATTATCTACTGAAATGTACTGAAACAAATGTATATGTGACACAAAAAGGCAATTTATCGATTGGCCGATTAAAAAATATTCTTAGCTGGTGGATTTCTTCATCTACCAGTCCCCTTGGCTGGTGAGTCAAAAAGTTATTTTCGGACACTGGTACTGGTTTGTGAATGTGCGTTCTGTGTGGCTGGAATTTGCTGTGGCAGCTACACAGCCTCATCACTTACTGGGTTTAGGGATCCAACAGGGCTCACGTGTCTTTTTTTTCTGTCATAAAGCAGTTTCAGTTCAAACCTTTTCACACTGACTTTGCAATAAACCACTGATCCGTAAAAAGGGGATTTTAAGTTGTTGTATTTTTAAATGTTAGCTTTGTGGTGGGCCTCAAATGGCATGTCACCTCTGGGTTTGTGTGTGTGAGTAGGTGTTAGTTGTCTCTGTCAGAGTATCACAGTAATGCATCCATTCATGTGACTCTGGCTCCTCTGATCCAGTCCTGTGAAAAGCCAAAGCCTCGCTTTTATCTCTCCTTTTCCATTTACACTTGTCAGTACTCTGTGTGTGTCCTTGTGCATCTGCATGTGAGTGTGTGTCACAGACACACAGAAAACATCCTCGTAGTTTCATATTAGTCCAGAAGAGCTGCAGTTTGAAACATTAATTCAGGTTTTTATGCTCACTCTATCAAATCGCCTGTCGTTTTTAAGTTGTTACCCTCCATCTGTACGCCACGAGCTGATATGCTTAATGATCTGAACATCCTGCTCTGCTGACTAACTGACATCAAAGATTAGATGACTTTAAATGTTATTCAACCCTGAAACTCAGTCTGGTTGTTGTTCCTGAAAACATTTCTCGCACTGTTCCCTTTTTTCTTTTGTTTGCCATGTAATGATTTGAGCATATTTTTTATGCTAAATGCAGTATCTGTGAGAGTTTCTGGACCATATTCGGTTGTTGTTTTTTTTGTTTGATTTCCAATAATGAATATATACATACATTTGCATAAAGCAAGCATATTTGCCCACTGCCATATTGATAACAGTATTAAATACTTGACAAATCTTCCTTTAAGGTAAATATATATGTATATAAACAGTTTTCAGCATCATTTAACCCCATTTATTACACAGCTTTGTTGAATACTCGATTCTAATTGTTTAATCACGACGTTCTACAGTCTACAGTGTTATTTCTTTATAGCAGACTGTTGCTATGGATGCAGTTTTGATGTCAGACTGTGGCAATGTGACAATTTTTGTGTCAAATTATTGATTTTTTAAGTTAGTAGCTGTGTAATAAGCGGGATAATGTACAGCTAACGGGTCATTGTTGTGAAATAAACCCCTTCAGGGCGAGGCAAGACCCGTCCATGAATGACTGGCTCGCTGTGCATTATCCCTTACACATTGTACTGCACCAACACGTCTCACAGCCACTGACTAAAAGCTGTTCTGTGGTCTAGGCTCAAAACGAATTATGGAAGTGCTTATACCTTATTATCAGGGTCAGTGCGACTTTTAAAACATGTCTACAGACTTCTAATTACGGAATTTGTTGCCCTGCTGCTCCTGTTTCTGTTGTCTTTCTTTGCTTTGACTGAGCTTTTGAATCGGTCAGTGTATTTATTGAGCAGTTTATAAATTACGATAGAATACCAGGAAATATGCAAACGTATTGAAAGATGCTTCCGCATTAATTCAGTATGATAGTGGGTGTGTGCTGTCCAGGTTTCAGTGACTAATGCTGCTAAGTATTTTGTGTTAATCCTGTTCTGGGAGCAGCCAAGGGGAAAAGCCTCCAGTGACTGACAACCAGCAGAGTTATCACATGGTTCCTGCTCTCACATCATTTCTCCCCTCAAACCACAGACACACAAAAACACACAGGTGCACACACAGTCCTTCACACACACACTGTATACATAACATTGGTGCACAGACATGCATTGCATAGCGGAGGGACAGAAAGGATGGGCATGAGGAGAAAGAAGTCCGGGTGAGACAAAGAGAGAAAGAGCCTCCACACATTTCAGTTATATTCAGTCTCTGCTGCAGTGGTGATCATTCGACCATCAGTGTGTGTGTGTGTGTGTGTGTGTGTGTGTGTGTGTGTGTGTGCTGTATGTTTGATTGAACCTTTGATATCTACCACAATATGACATGGCTGAAGGAAAGGTGCGCTTCAATGTTGAATCAGTTTCTTTACTCTTACTCACAAAAGAATGCATTTCATCTGCTCCATGCTTCCACATCAAGGTGAGAAGAGATGGATATAAAAATCTGAATACAAGAGTGAGATGTGGCTACATGTTCTCATCCCAACTTGTCACATACTGCCGCTTTGTCAAACCCCTCGGCGTCACTTTATTTTCAGCATCAAAACCACTCTTTATCCTTTTCGTCACTTTAGGCTTAGGCCAAAAAACCCACTATAATTAGGTTTAGGAAAGAACTACATGGTTGGTCTTAAAACTACTCGTGAAAGTTAAAATGAAACCGAACGCTGTGAACATGGGACACAAACGAACAGCTGATTGTAACAGGAAAGGGAAACTTACACACGGGACACGAACAACGGTCTCCTGGATGAAAGCCCTGTGTTTGTTGGACCCATCCACCTCCCCTCCTACCCACCCTGCAGTTTCTCTTTTACTCTTAAAACTACGTCACAACACTCCCGTCACACTTTTTCTGAGCATTTACTGTTGCCGCAGATGGGTTTACATTATAGTGCATTTCCTACCGGCACTAAAAGTTGCCTTTTGCAGCCGTGACACACGCCGACGGTTGTCAAAGCCTCGGCATTTGACGCCCTAGGAATGAGAATGGATGTGGTGGACATGAAATAATGACTTTGGGCTTGATACACACCTTTACTTGAGATATTTGATCCCAAACTGTTTAGATTTGTATACTTGTTTATACACATTATACACATCCAAGTCCTGTGTTGTGTTTGTGAAGTACAGTATGTAAACTGAAGCATGTCCGCCATCACGTTTGCAGATTGTTACCTGCCTTTCTGAACATGCCTGCAGTCCTGTGGTCTTTGTAATTTTCCCACTTTGTTACTCCAACCAGGAAGTGAATATTGTCAATACATTAACTAATTTGCAACAAACTTAAGGGACGCCTTGCATCACTCTCTTAAGGTCATCTGGGAATATCTGAAGGAATGACATGAGACCTCAAGTTGCATAATTATGGAAATCTCTGCTGAGACTGAAATAGTTGGATATGTAACCAGGAACTGCATTATGATAGGAGCTCAGTTCAACCTTGATGGTGAGCTATGCGGTGCGTTTGCTCTCTGCTGCCAGGAACAGCACAAAGCAGAGAGAGAGAGACAGAGGCTTGTAATGGTGACACAACATATCTGGACTCCTTGTCGCAGTGCATGGAGAGGTAGGATGTTACCTTCAGTAACACAAGCCTCTGTCTCCTGCTGGCTGCTGCAGTTTATAGTTTATACCTGTACGTAGGCCGCCACATTTCTACTTTGTGGCTGTTCTTTACTTGTTTTGTGTAGCATGCTATCTTCATTTCGTATCTACATTTCCTAAATAGTGTATATCAGCAAAAAGAAAACTGTAGCACGCCCATTCTTGTGCTTCACAGACTTCAGAGGAGAAGTAGTGACAAAACAAAAAGAACAAGGAGAGAACAAAGAAGAAGTCTTTGGCAAAAATAGACCCAGCTTGTAAAGATAGTGTAATAATAAGAGACAGCAGACTTCGGCAGACCAGCTTGAACGGCTGCTGGTTGTCTCTGGCAGTTGTAACAGATCCGGACAGCGACATTATTGCATCCGGTGGACATTAAGGGGTTACAGGCTTTATTCTGGTGCAGTCTAAGTCCTCACCTTCGGAGAGACCTTCAAAGGCCTGTTTGAAGGTTCAGACTTGGTTTTAAGGTTCAGGTTAGAATTAGGTTTAGGGTTGGGGTTGTGGTCAGACATTTAGTTGTGATGGTTAAGGTTAGGGTAAGGGGCTAGGGATGCATTATATGAGCAATGAGTGTCCTCAAAAAGATAGAAGTACACGTGTGTGTGTGTGCGTGCGCGCGCGTGTGCGTGCGCGTGTGCGTGTTCGTGTGTGTGTGTGTTTGCTCAAATGAAATATTGACATCCCATTCGCCAGGTCCTGTGGGTATCAAGGTGAGTGAAGAAGTGGTAGATTGACTAGAGAGTGGAACAAGATGGAGAGGGAAATAGAAATGAGGAGCCTGGATAGTGAGTGTGTAAGTGCAGAAACATACTGTGATTGTGTGGGCACAGAGCAGGAGCAAGAAATACCGAGGTGGAGTGTGATACAGCGGGGAGAAATTGGAAAAGGAAAGATGGCAAAACTGGAAGAGAGAGAAAAGTGAAAGGAAGAAGGAGAGCGAGATGGGGGAAATGGGGAGAGCATGTTGGTGTTTAATGGAGGGTGAAGAAGGGTGAAAGGCACAGAGAGAGACCGCGGAGCAGCAGAGTGCTGGAGGCTATGAGTACCCTTTGTTCACACACATTTCGATGATATACGCAAATTCACACCTACAGTAGCAGAACACTGTAAAAATGCAACACCACGCCCAGAGTGAAGCGTGCTGAGAAAATCAATCGGTTGTTTTTTTCAAATCTAAATTTAATTAAATCAGGCATCTCATTTAAAAAACATCTGCTGTTTAGTGTGACATCATTACAAAAGACAAACAGACAGTTTAAATCAAGCGGACGGCTCAATAACAGGATGGGAGTATTAGAGGGAATCACAGACATCACAACAAGATGGGTCCAGATAGCTTGAATTGTTTCATTTCAGCCAGCACATCAAGCTGCAGGGTAACTGGTTCCAGGTAGATGGAGCACAAAATCTAAAAGCAAATCAGTGCTAATGGAAAAACCTGGAGCCCCAATAAGTCCTGAGAGACAGTCTGATGAAGTCACCATGGTATTAACACAAGATCTCCTCCAGATGAAACAACAAAATACCTTGCTTGTCCATGCCGTTTAGGTCAACATGGATATACGTGTTATCGGTAGGACAGCATTGTTTGTCTGTTGCTCCCAAAACAGTTGTTAGTTAGGTTTAGTCACAAAAAAACGACTTGGTTAGGTTTAGGGAAATATCATGGTTTGGGTTTAAATAAGTACTTAGTTGGAAAAACGTCATGGTTTTAGTTGAAATGACTACTTTGTTAAGGTTAGGGGACTTTTGTCGTCATCGTTACAATAACAACCTCTTGGTAAAGGTTAGGGGATGATTGATGGTCAAAAGAAACCCACATTGACTGTCGGTTGGAAACAGGAAACAAACAACAGTCTCCGTGTTTTTTTGTTTTTGTTGACACATCTATCCACCTCCTCCCCGTGTGCATTATAATAGTCACTTGACTTCGACCCTGATCACACAGAGCATATTTTGTAGGTGGAAAATGGGAGGCGCACTGTACTGCCTTTTTGTTTCCCGCTCAGACGGAGCGTTTTTTGCAGTTTGGTGCGTCTTTTTTATAATTGTTGCTAGGCGACCACCGAATGAGTGCTAATGTAAGTTTAACACGAACCATAAACTGTAAATGAACCGAAATCTGAAGTACCGCACTGATTTGCCTCCTGCTGTTGTCTGTTCAGATCATGATAATTACGGTTGGTAAAGTCATATAGCTCCAGGTATCAAGCAAGGTCATCACAATGAGAGAAAAAATGACGTCGGGCACTTCATCTCAGCACCCCTAAAAAATAATTATCAAACCCTCTGAGACTCGCAGGATTGTTGGCGATCCGGGCCGACATTACTGTCTTTAAGAGGCTGCCAGTCTTAAACTAGAAAACCTAAGGAAGGAGTCCTTTGGTATCATGTCATGGTAGCTTGTTGGGAAGGAGGCTATATAACACTCCGAAGTTGGGCACCCTTTGGTGAGGGAAAAAATGGCATGGCGATTTTCAGTGGGGTCCCTTAACCTCTGACCTCAAGAAATGTGAATGAAGATGGGTTCTATGGGTACCCATGAGTCTCCCCTTTACAGACATGCCCACTTTATGATAATCACATGCAGTTTGGGGGAAGAACATTCAGTGCTTTGCATGCAGTATGAATGTGTTATTTTTGCCTATTCTAAAAACGGTGTATTTGAATATTTCTGCATACTGATGTCCCTAAACAGTCTCGGAATTGGGTATTACTGGAAAGCTGAGACTCTTGTGGATCCAATAAATTGAATTGTCACCTGCATTTTGTGTTTTCCTTTACATAAATAAAGACATTTCAACCATAACTTGATGCAGAAAAGGCAGAATATTTCCTGGGTGCGGACCCCTGAACCACGGCTTAATATTTGTCCCCCACAATCTTGAAACAAAACCTACACCCTTGACTGTCATGACATGCCACATTCTCACTAGGGGCTGAGCCCCTCTAAAGGCCTGATCCTGGAATCGTCCCTGGTCGGACTCTTTTCCTTTCTGAGTTGAAATTTTTTCAACTCGAGGCGTTCAGGGCACTTCTCAGTGCGCAAAACGCTTCACTCTCATTGAAAACAGTTACAAAATGATGCCCAGGCTGTTAAAACGCACTCTGTCTGATCAGGGCCATCATCCTTTGCTGCCTTCTGTATTACTACGGCTGCTCGAGGGCTTTTTCATGTAAACAAATGTATACTAACAGGAATTACTTTACATTAGGTTATCTTATAGTATACTTTTAGTATCATCTTATACCTATAGTTTAAGTATTATTATAGTATACTTTTAGTATTATCTTACACCTATAGTTTAAGTATTAGTATAGTATACTTTTAGCTCAATGTGTGCAGGAATAGGCTTCAGCCCACTGTGGTAGATGGGTGGAAATATCTGTCTGAAGCTCATAGAAAACAGGTATAATGTACAGCTACTATCACAATAGTATCAGTCATAGACATCTTTTGTGCACTATATTTCCCACTACCTTTACTTGCTTTTCACAAGAGCACAAAGCTTTGACGTTCCTACTCCTACCCCATGATGTAATAGATTTGATAATATATAACTTGAACTTGAAACTTGACTGCTCATTTTTCTTGCACCATCAAACCCGTATCCCAGATCTCAGTAATTCTTTTGGTGATTCCAATGTTATTGTTATCGATTCTCTTCGATGCAGACACATCCATCTTTATTTCCTCATACTTGTCAGTATCAATCACCGCTTACAGCTTCTGTTTTGGGTCTTCTCTCTCAGGTGCTGCTCTCTGGACTGATCGGCGTGGTGTCATGGAAGAGGCCGCTCTCTCTGGTGGTGAGTGTCCTCTGAACGCCCACACTACGCTGCCAATCTCACAACTCTGAACAAAGCAATAATACCCAGGAGGGAGACGTCGTACAAGACATATAGCCTACTTACATACTAAAACAGATGCTTTGTTTCTTTCCTGTTAGAATCACCATATGTAGATAAGTACATGTATACATGCACTACACAAGAATACAAATCATGTATTTGAGTACCTGAGATGCTGTAGCTGTAGCAAACAACATGCAAATCAACCATTAATTACTTCCCAATTCAAATCTGTCATTGATTTTGAATATATGTCATACCTCTAAACCTATGACTATACCTCAAGCTGTCATCTCGGTTTATTAACACAACGTGACAGAGTGCTGAGAAGTTGAACCTTGTCACTGGTCACACTGCAACTCTCTGTGAAGTTGGGGCATGTTCAGGTTATGTTAAAATCCCTAGATCACAGCGCCAGTGTTGTATGTTTTCACAGCCGCTGGACTGGAAACTACAGGACCAAGAAGTCTAGAAGTCTCAGCCGTTTTCTTGTCGCTGCTTGCTTGCAGAGATGAAAAACTGGTGAACTGTGTCACTAATTCAGAATAGGATAGCTTTAGCTCACGATTTGCATTTGACTTGGACATCTTTTTTTCATTTATCATGGGTGCAAACAACAACAAAAAAGCTGACATTGATTTGCATGCAATGTGGTACTAAATTCTCCTCATTATATGCTTTCTCTGATGTTTCTCTTCTACCAGTGGGCAGAATTTATTTACTGGTTTTGTTTGGTTATCCTTTTGCTTCCGCAGACAATTTTCTATTATCTTTTCCCTGTTTATACATGTATATCACATTTTAGCATTCTTAAAGGACCAGTGTGTAACATTTAGGGGGATCTATTGGCAGAAATTAATATGATATTAATAAGTATGTTTTCTTTAGTGTATAATCACCTGAAAATAAGAGTCATTGTGTTTCTGTTACCTTAGAATGAGCCGTTTATATCTACATACGGAGCGGGTCCTCTTCATAGAGCAGGCCGCCATGTTTCTACAGTAGCCCAGAACGGACAAACCATTGTGTTAACTCATCCCGAGTGAAGCTAAATAAGAAGAAAAGAGAAAATACAGGCAGAGGGCTGCAGAGTCTCTGCAGATACAGACACCACCACACATTTAGTGTGGCATAAGTAATGATGAGGTATTCTTTTTTTATCAGTCTATACATTGTTTTTTCGTTAATTCTTGCATATTATACCTTTAAGCTACTCTGTCATATTTACAGCGATGAGTGAGAGCGACCTTTAAGAGCCACTCTCAAGTCATTACATTATTAATCATATGCGTGCTCTCAAGAATTTACTTTACGTCTGCCATATGTTCTTTTCTTTTTTTGAGTTAATGTTTTTTTTTTTTAAATCCTTAAGGTATCCAATGGCAATTAACATGTGGAATTAACAAAAATCCATTAAATTAATTATAAATTAATTAAATGTGTAATGTAGAAATATATGCATTAGGAATTTCTTTCCTGCTCTAGTTTGGACAAATTGTGCTGCTACTGTAAATACTATAATAAGGAGAATTTAGTACAACATTGCCAATTTAGGCAATAACGCTGCATGAAAAGTGACTGTTCTTGTTGTTTGCACCCCTGATAAAAAAAAGAAAAGAAACCAGAACAAAAAAAGTTGTGTAACATCCTATCAGATGTTCAAATCAAATGCAAAAAAATAGGCTATTTTGAATCTTGCTCCAGCTAATGTTTTATTCATCAGACGTGTCTGAGAAGGTGTCTGTTCAGCTCCGTCTAGGATCTACTCTCAACCAACTTAAGAAACCTCTTTTAGATTTAAGAGCATTTTTAGGTCGTAAGAAATTGTATTCTTAAAGTTGTTGGTAGGAGTAAAAGTGAAGGTTTTTTACTTTTGATAAATAACCAGATAACTATTTTGATAAATACGGGCACTGTTACTTTACATCAGAGTGATGAAATGTTTCCCTCCTTCCCAACAGTCCCAGCGAGTCATTTCTCTGTCACAATAGAGCCAGAAAACCTTTAATTGACTGTCATGTAGTGCATGTTGTAGCCCACACTCCCCTTACCTGCATGTTTGATGCAGGTGTTATGCATGATGTTATGCAACTTGCATAACATAAATCATTCTTTTTCCCGCCTTTAAACTACAAAAAGTAATAGAAAGGTGCATTATGGTGTATTTGTGGACTGAAGATGATCCCTCTGACTACATTTAATTCAGTCTTTCTGTCCTTTTGGGGTACAGCACAAACAAGCC
Source organism: Sebastiscus albofasciatus (assembly GCA_916701655.1). Classification (NCBI taxonomy): domain Eukaryota; kingdom Metazoa; phylum Chordata; class Actinopteri; order Perciformes; family Sebastidae; genus Sebastiscus; species Sebastiscus albofasciatus. The sequence goes on from CAKAOI010048106.1 coordinate 22,564, forward strand.
TCCGCCCATTTCTATTTCATGCTGTCTTAATGCCATAAATAATCTCATCTCATTTCTGCTGCTTCGCCACATCATGGTGGTACCCTCCCCTCTCGCTGCGTATCACTTGTCTCGCTCCCTTTAGTTTTATCACCTTGCTTCGCTGCTACACGTATCTGCTGCCTCCCCCTTCACATTTCCACTCCCCTCCCCCCTCCCCGTCTTTGCCTTTGTGTGATGCTACACCAGAGAAAGAGATTTTAATCATTTCTGCTCTTGTGGATCAAAGGAAGTATCCCATCATTGGAAGTGTGAGTAGAAATTGGTCACACGTTGTGCACTGTAAAACAGTAAAATCCTCTTACCTCTCTTTCCTTAAAAAGCACGACTAATTTACCAGAATAGTCTGTGCCTGCTAGAATACAGAGATGTCAGTCGGTGGTCGGTGCTTCCTGTCTGTAGAGGGGTCTCAAATGTAATGTCTTCTGTGGTTTTTGTGACTGTAGCATGTAATGTTCAGTCCTGACAGTCAAGCTTCTTCATTTCTGGCCTTGACCCAGCACTGACTGGCAGGTGACTAATACATCGGCTGGACGCTTTCAGGCCTGGCAACCCTGCACCAACCCATCTGCCAACTGTGGGTGGTCATGCTCTGCATCGTGATTCATGATAACTGGAGTTTCTCCAAACCGTTTAAGCGCGCGTGTGTTAAAGACTTGGTTTTCTTTGCTGACTTATTCAAGATCAGTCTCTTAAATGATAAAACAAGGTCCAGAGGCTAATTGTATGATCTGGGCGCTTTAGGATTTTGCTCTATTAGCAATTTTGTGCTGAAAGTTTTAGTTAATTACTCAAGTACTCAGTTGACAGGATTAATCTGCAACTATTTAACCAACTCATTTATTAGTTGTGAAAGTCATTTATCAAGCAAAAAAAAATCTTTTTCAAATATTTGATGCTTCCATTTTCTTAAAGGGACAGTGTGTAACATTTCAGGGGATCCATTAGCAGAAATGTAACATCATATTCATAACTGTTTTCATTAGTGTATAATCTCCTGAAACTAAGAATTGTGTTTTCGTTAGCTTAGAATGAGCCCTTCATATCTACATATGGAGCGCGTTCTCTTCACGGAGTCCGCCATGTTGCTCCATCATGTTTCTACAGTAGCCCAGAGCAGACAAACAAAACTTTGCCTCAAGAGAGAGCCTTACACGTTTTTACATTACTTGAAGGCCACCGTAGTTCTCCCACATACTTGTTAAATCGTGGTACCGATAGCCGCCGTCTGACTTCCGTTGCTCCTAAAGTAGTGTTATTATGGTAAAGATGGCCTCTGAGCAAGGTGAGCGGCGTCGCCACAGTTTTGCACTCAGCGGCTCACATTACCACAGTCTTGGAAAGAGAGAAGTGAGCGGAGCGGTACTCAGTTGGTTACAATCTGCAACCACACCACTGGACACCGCCAAATCCTACACTGTACCTTTAATTGTGTGGCTGGGGTGCTTTTTTAAAGATATTCTATAAAGTGATAGCCAGATATTTTTAGATAATGTTCATTCGCTTTCTTGCGGAGTTAGATTAGAAGATTGTCCTTTAAATATTTAGCTTAGCTTAGCACAAAGACTGGAAATGGGGAAACAGCTAGCCTGACTCTGTCCAGAGGTGACAAAAACTAACAGCACAACTAAAGCTCATTAATTAACATAGTTTGTTTGTGTGAGTGTAAAACCAACACATTGTGAGGGTTATGTGCTGGACTATTTCTTGTCCCGTTGCTGTGACTTCCACGAGTCATCACTAGTTGCCTGGCAACCTTATGGCGATGACAAGACTCCAGTATTTATGCTAAGCTAAGATAACCTGCCGCTGGCTGTATATTAATATCGGAAAGACAGGTGTAAGAGTGGGATTTCTATTCTATTCTATGCCTTTATGGTTTTGTGAGGGACACGTGTATTATTTTATGCCATTTTTATAGAACGAAGGATTAATTTGTCAATCAAATAACAAAAATAATCTTTAGTTGCAGTCCAACAAATGGTATAAAATATTGAAATAATTGTTGCATCTAATTATAATGATCTGTCAGTATTTAGAGATATTCAAAAATGTTTGCAGCATTGTGAGCCCTTTCGTATTAGAGAGGCAGATATGAGTTATAAATAGAAAAGGCGAGACAGGCTTTGGTTCTGACACATTGCAGTCAAGTCAGCGTATGACACTGAGTGCAATGTTTGGATGGTTGGAGACGGGATGTTTTTTATGCTAGAGTGGGACAGGTGCACTATTGTGGGGAGAGAAGACGTGTTGAATATGAAATTCTGTCTACCCCCAAACTTTCCTTGTAAACTCCACATCAAAGATGAATTGATATATTGTTCTCAGTGGAAGGAAAACACACTGTGTCCATGTTTGAGGGAAATCTTCCTCTTCCACCTTATCGTATAGTTTTCTATCCAGTCAGGCTGGATAGAAAACTGCTGCTGGCAGGTTTACTCCGTCTCACTGGGAGGCAGGAGACAGACATGACTACCTGCAGTCTTCTGCTGTCTGTGACTGTGATGGATTGTGTGTTCGGAGAGAGACAGAAAGACGGAGAGAGAGTTAGTGGGCATTAAGTCCTTGTTTGCCCTGTCGGGAAACAAGACAGAGATAGTCTGCAGTATTTGTCCCAGGAAGCCTCAACTGTTGTTGATGTTAGTTTAAAGTGTGCAGTACAAACAACACATGCCTCTACATACCTATATATATGTTTAATGTACAGTCAGGCAGGTTAATTCACTTCACGGAGTCTCTGGTGGTTGCCTGGCAACCTCATGGTGATCCCAAGACAAGAGTACGAATTATATAATGATGATCAAAGGGGTGACTTTGTTCTCCAGGGCGTAAAGGGAACATATACACATGGCTGCTTTTTGCTTATTTTACTTTTTTCCAGGTGCAAAGTCACCTCGGGGCGTCCGGAGCATAACCCCCCCTGTAATTTTAGATATTTTTTTAAATGGTGCCATTTGGTGCATTCTGGCCATCAAGGCACCAAATAATTCATGAAAAGTATAAAATACAACATTTTACCTTCAAAAAGTATGCTACTGAAGGAATTCTATTTCTCTCCTTAATGAACAAAAATATGACTTCTGTCACTTTTGACAGAAATCCATCTGTAGACGACGCCAAAGAGTATAGAAACAAAGAGACAGTGTTTTTTTGACAACAGCTGCTGCCGCCATTTTGGACTGAAAATGTTTATTATATTTATAATATTTTATTGTACAACACAGGCCATTTCGGTGGAATAAGACATTAGAATAGAAATAATTTCGTTTTACTTTTGTACGGCACTTTTTAGGCGGACTTTTTACTGGTTTCCGGTAGTCGCTCTTTCAGTCCAAAATGGCGGAAGTGTAGCTTTGCTGCTGGGTGCTGATGTTGCAGTGGAACGAACAATTGACTTTCACTTCTTAGCAATATACATTCTTTGACAGCGCTCTTGCACCCATGAGTACAGCGCAGACGCACGTTTCAGTGAACTGAAGTCTCACAAACCTTACAGTATTTTGCTTGTTTAACGTAGTCTGCAGTCTGTAGATGATGATAAATCAAATCCATAACACCAGCTCATGGGGCACGTACAACACAACAACTTCTGAACAAGAAATTAAAGCATATCGTATTAGCTAGATCGGTAGCTACTTACATTAGCATCTCCACTGGCTTGCATGACGCATGTGAC
>CAKAOI010048107.1:0-24112 GCA_916701655.1 Sebastiscus albofasciatus
GTGCTACAGGAATGAGTCTTAAATCCCGGAAATGAGTTATCATTTTAAGCACTTCTGGTTTCTTCGTCTGGAAGTCAATGGGTTTTTTGAATGGGTTTTTGGTTAGATGCCTGAAATAAGGTCTGGGGTTAACACAAGCTTAAGAGATTTTAATGTTCTGTTCTGTGATATAAAATACGTCAGTAAATATCCCACTCAAGCTTTTACGTGTCTTACAAAAGGTGGTTGCTATCAAGCAGCTAAATGAGACTACTAAATGTCATCACGCCGACTTGTCCACGTTACATTTTCGTTGTGTTTACTCGCACTCATGCGACCGTGGTGTAGTTCGTTTATAGCCTAACGTTAGCTTTTTACTTCTGCCGATTGCATTCACATTTCAAAAATCATAAAAGTGGTATTCAGTTGTGGAGATTATCTTACTGAACAAAACGTGCAAGTATCCTAAACGTTTGTTTGTCACAGAGCTTTGTTTCTGCAATAATCCAAAATCCAATGGAAAAATCCCATTGGCTTTTTGTGGAGGGAACCAGGGCAATGCTAACTTCCTGGTTGGCCTACAAAATAGCGTCATCCCTGGAGCACTCTATTATCTATTATTATTACTATCATAAGGCAATGGCACTTCAAAAATACGATACCCCCTTTTATATCAAAAGCAAATCCAAAAGGACAGCACAAATAGCTTCACAAGAAGTGTGCCAAAGGAAAAGCTGAACCAACACGGTAGACTGTTTATTCATGACAGCCGGTGTCACACCTATTACACAAGTCCCTTCAACAACCAGCGGTGCTTCCCCTGAGGGTTTGTTTTATGTTCCTCCTGCCTTACATGATGAAACTACATCTTGAAAGCAGTCGTCAAATACAGAATCAATAGAGAGGCTTGAGGGAAACGCCACTTAGCCTTGTGTCAGCAGTTCTTTTCTGAACAGGCAGTATGTCCCAGTCTTGCCATTACAGCAGTGCAGGGACCTCGGGGTATGTATAACCATTCAAAAGAAGAGCTGAGACATGTACTATTACACATCCTTGAGTGAAAAGCAAATGTAAACAAAAGAATTTTCAAGTAGAAAATGGACCTTTTTGTCATATAGTATAAATCTTTTTCACTGGAATGTTCTTACACTTAAACGGCACAATGCCAATGTGAGTGTGTACATCTTTAAGGTCTAAAAAATACAGCATGCTTGCAAGATCCCTTTTGTAAAAACTCTTTCTATTCTTGGCCGCTAACACCACATTGTCCTCCCAGGAAAAATGATAGCTGAGTTTGCAGGCTACTCTCACAGGGAAGTAGTTGGTTTAGAATTGCCAGCGGGTCTAAAATTAGCTCAAACCAGTGACCCAACTCTGGCTTCGTGCCTTCCTCCAGATATGAGGAGGAACAAGTGTGGGAGCTTTCAGCCCACAGGGTACTGAAATACACTAACAAACAGCTGAATACTAAGCTTAACTTTATCAGAGAGAATCTACAGTGAAGCAGGCAAAACTGTCTAATAAAAAAAATCAGCCGCTTCCTTAAGAAATGCTATTAAACGTTTAAGGTTTTGCCTGACCTTATTTTCTGTAAAACAAAATGGAGCAAATAACTTATGGTTGCAACAATGTGACAAAGCACTGCACTCAAAGTAAGCTTTACATGCAGGTGTATCATCACCACATATGAGTATAAGTTCAACTGTTAATCATACACTTTGCTCTACATTTGTACCTAATTCTGTCTGATTCTTGCCAGATTAGACTGGTTTTCATGCGATCGGGAAAACCCAGTGTAGTGGATATTTTTCGGAAAATCAAACTTAAATCAAAGGGCCACTGACGCACCATGGGTATGTGGTTTGCGCAGGCAAAAGAATCCATTGTCCATGCAAAATGTATGTGTTTTTGATCATTTATTTAGCCAAAAAAAGCAAGCAAACGCAGCACAAAAAAACATGTATGTCACTGCCTCTCTTGTTCTGGTAAAAAAAAATAAATAAGCCCACCCAGATGCATGCTGGTCCAATACCTGCCTGCCTACCTACCTATATAACCGCGGGTGCCCACAGTTTTAACCAATACATAAACAAAAGAAAACAAAATACTAATTATGCAAAAAAACTAAATATAGGCTACAAGAAACAAGAAAATAATGAAACTAAATAAATTACTAGCAAAATAAATCACTGTCAAAATTCAAATCTAAATAAAGTGAACATCCAGAATAATAAATCAAACAATACTACTTATTATTAATAAAACAACAACTAAATACTAACAACAAATGAAGAGCTCCTACGCCCAGCATTGGTCTGTAGACAAGTCAAAGATGTTACAAAAGGAAGACCCTTGTCAAGCAATGATGGATTAATCACCTGGGGGAAAAAAATGGCTGCTGACACAGATAACATGTGAAACTGTTGTGCATATGGCATGTAATTTAAAACCTGTATCAAATAGCAACCAAGCCTACTTGCTTAGATATTGTAGTCGCATGTGCTGCAATGAATATCATGTATTAATCCAAAAGCTGCAGGACGCCAACTGTAGTCTGCATGAAAATACAAGATTATACATATCATATCCTTCTTAATAGCCTTATCTCCGGGATAATTCCAGGAGGCAGGATGCCATCGAGAGCTCATATGTTATGTTATTATTATGTAATACATCTGCTCTTTTAAGGACTGGTCATCTCCAGGCTGCTCTATCAGCATGTGGTCTCTTATGTGGACTACAAAACAGACGAGACTAAATCAAATGGCTCTTCATACAACAGTGTAAAGAACCAGGCTCTCTCTGAGCATCCACTGCAATAGTATTGCATGCCAAGACAAGATTTCTTTACATGCAAAGCTAGCCTGAGCTAAGAAGCTATGCTACTAAGACAGGGTCTGAAATTAACCTTTTTCCTCACTTGCCACTGTGGCAGGTCATTGAACATTTCTACTGGCCACTCATTTTTTTTGTCTGCCACTTCTGAAATCTAGGTAGAGCGTTTAAAATTGTAAACACTGAGTCAGTGTTACCAGACTTATGGAATATATCATGTAACCTTAATGCATGACTATATTTGGTAACACTTCATTTTACAGGTCCGCAAATTTCATGGTAATTAGGTGATAATTAGCAAGTTACCTATTTGAAATTTCTTTGGAATTACTGCCAAATTACCAAAACCAAAACTAATAGAAGACACTTCTGATCAGCACAAATCTCACCATTGTGTGACTTATTGTCAACACAAATGTAACCTGTTAGCTGATGTCATGATTCAGGGAGTTTTTTAAAGAAATTTCAAAGAAGTTATTCGCTAATTATCATCAATTTACCAGCAGACATGGAAATAAAGCATATACTATACACATTATAGACTGGAATTTTAATTTTCGTTTAAGTTTAGACCAAGTTGTTGCTACATTAAAATGGGTAGTTAAGGTTTTAACGGGGTCCTGTTCATTTTGATTTTATCAAGGTGTTGGTGTATGTACTTATTACTTATTACTTTCAGTAAATGTATATATATTTATTTGGAAATATAGCATATCAATTAACTTTGTATTCTTGTCCTGGAAATGTATTAAATAAATTACCAGCTATTGGGGAATAGCAGAATATAATTATTAAATTATGTTTATAATAAAGTAATTTTCAATAAATGTATAGGTAAATACTGGGGGTAATTTGGCAGTAATTCCAAAGAAATTTCAAATAGGTTAACTTGCTAATTATCACCTAATTACCATGACATTTGTGGACATGTAAAATGAAGTGTTACCATATATTTAATTTAGGCTTTAGAATTGCTTTGTAAAAATAATATTTCTTAATATAGGAAAAAACCTGTCTGCCACGGTGGGAGGTGACCTAAAATTTTCACCTGCTACCACCAACAATTACCCTGTTATTTGGCAGGTGGCAGATGATAATTTCATTTTTTTTCTTTACTTTAATCATCTTTAGTTGAATAAATCATTTATTTTTTCCTATTGTTTCCACTTTGTGATTGCTTCTTCTGACAACATCAATGTTTTGCAGTCAAATGCATTTACAGTATAGGCCTACTTTTGCTTGTTTCAATAGTTTGTTTAGATGTGTTTATTTTTCACACTTATTTTTTTCAGTAATTTATTCATAATTTATTTCAACACCTCAAAGACAATGAAGTCGTAAAGTTGGCTGACAGGCACATCTGAACAACTGGCTTTGGATGCAAAGTGTAAACCACACTAGGTGAGCTGAAATTTTCACCTGCAACAACCAACATTTACCCTGTTATTTGGCAGGTGGCAGGTGCTGATTTCATTCCCTGTACTAAGAGCAGCTAGGAGGGGGATCTCTGCTTGTCACACAGCATAGCAGCAGTCAATATGGTATCTTCCAGATCACTGAAAGGGATAGTAGGCCATCCCCCTTTTTTTTAACACATCTTGCCTGTATTTCAGGATGATTAGTGCAAGCTGGATTGCTTAAACCTCGCGTGTAATATCTTAAATATCAGGAAATTGGTCAAATTGAATGCCACAAAAGCCAAAGCAGGTGTTATTAATGCTATGAATAAGCTAGTGGTGGCTAACGTTAGGGTTGCTAGTGTCCAGGTCAGGTGGAAGGATCACACACAAGGAAACAATCTCAGTTCACCTGCTACACATCAAAGCAGCGTTAATGTTTAGCCTTGTGAATGACGGCCTTGTTATTGTTGATGTGGCTTCAAAATGAAATGAATTACTGAATGAGATCTAATGAATCAAAGGAGAACACATAATGACCCTGTGCTACTTGTACAGTTAGCTTAGCTTAGCAGAAGGATGGAGAGAGGCGACAGTAGGCGAAGTAGCCCGTTTAACGTTACCTTATTCAGTCCAGTGCAGCTCTTTTGCTGGTCTCAGCCGCTGTTAAGTGAAACACTGTCTCTGTAAAGAACCAGTCCAGTCCCCAAGAGTGTTTTTTACACTATAACAGTGTTTATTTTGGCGGTACTACTAAAAAACTGACGTTAGTTGACTGACAAAAATCAGTATCTTGAAGTCCTCTTGTGTGTGCTGTATGAGAGTGCTGGAGCGAGTCCAATGGGCGAAACCATTCAGAGAAAAGGGGGGTGGGTTGAATAAAGTGCTGAAGTTTGCATTCTCAATGTGGCACCAACGTGACGTTTGGTGTACTGTAAGGCGTATATGTGATGTCAGCACGTGTTATTTTTAACTCTTAACTAGTTGTGATTGAGGATAGAATAAAATAAAAAGCTGCGAGGTATGTTTCGTACACCTCTTTTTAGGTCGTAATTTAGGCTTCGGTCGCAGCTCTTCCTGATACAAACACTGGAAAGCTACCTAGCAACTGAGTCGCTGGCCATGGTGCTAAAAAACAGCTCTGCTTTATTATCCCTCTCAGAGGTCATTAATATTCACTTCTTGTTACCTATTCATTGCTGTAATAACGAGGAAATATTCCTCAAACGTTGTCAGACTCTTGCATATTTGGTGAATTAAGTAATAATAATAAACTTTATTTGTATAGCACCTTTTCAAACATAGTTATATAAAGTGCTATACATAAGTTAAAATAGTGCAAACATCAAGATAAAAACAATACAGAATAAAAACATAGGCCAAAATAAAATGTTGAACATAAGACTTTTGTACAAAAAGTCAACAATAATGAAATTATATATTATATTATTATATTATATATATATATATATATATATTAAATATTACACATTATTCAACCTGCTTTTATCCCCTTGTGTTGTTTTTGTTTTGTTTTGTTTTGTTTTTGTACTTTATTATTTGTCTTTCTTTGTATAATATATTTTGGTATGTTTTATATATGTCCCTGCACATGTCTTTACTTGTTTTGTAATCACTTTATAACACAATAAAAATAAATACAAATAAATAAAAAATAATGAAATTTAAAACAAGGGATTGCTATAAAAGAGGCCTTCCTGTAAAGGTAGGTTTTGAGGCGTGATTTAAAAGAAGAAACAGAGTTTACTAGCCTGAGTTCCTCTGGAAGTGGACCTTTATTTTTCCAAATATCAGTTTATGCCAAATTGAAGTGATGTGCAGAGGTTTTTGTCAAATTTTCAGTCAACTGAGAACTAAAATTAAGGTTTTAAACCAGTTAAGGCATTGGTTTGGATTTTTTTTGTCTTTACTTTAATCATCCTCAGTTGAATAAATCATTTATTTTTTCCACTTTGTGATTGCTTCTTCTGACTCAATCAATGTTTTGCAGTCAAATGCATTTACAGTAGGCCTACTTTTGCTTTTTTCAATAGTTTCGATGTGTTTATTTTTAACACTTATTTTTTTCAGTCATTTATTCATAATTTATTTCAACACCTCAAAGACAATGGAGTCGTAAAGTTGGCTCACAGGCACATCTGAACAACTGGCTTTGGATGCAAAGTGTAAACCACACTAGAGGTGTCACAATGTCCCTCAGGTGTAATTTTCTTTGTTAAAATTGTGTGTTGTGATGTAACACTAATTATGTGGTTTGGGTCAGAGCTCACAACAGCAAGGCAGGTATTGTATTTGCAATGAATTCTAATTTCTAAGTAATGTTTGCTAACATGACTTGAAACTGAGTGAGGTGAAACTACGGAGTTGAACATTACTTTCTCTACAAATAAATTTGATACAGTATGTTTCACATAAAACAAAAAATCATCAGAAGAAAGAAGGAGTGCAAAAAGGGTAAAAGTAGTGTGCCCATCTGTAACCTGCCTTATCTCTCATGGATGTGCTGGAACAATATGTTGACTTATAGATTGCTTGATTTAAAATATGATTACTTCAGGGTTTGGGGATGTTAATCATAAGACATTTGAATTGTAATGTATCTAAATTGTGCAATTATCATTTTGACATTTTACAATGCATGTGTGCACTAATAATTAACAGCCGCGCCTTGTAAGTCACTACCGTATCACTTGCAGCCTTGCAGATGTAAATTAAATCACAATGGATGCTCAAAATTGTAAGGCAAGATTTAGAATTATAGCTCTTATTTTTAATTTATATGTTAAATAACTGATAGGCTGTTACCTATACAGTTAACCATTGTTCACTCCAGTAAGATGAAAACATATCAGGAACATTTTACCTTAAACTGAGACGTCTATTATTGAAAAGTTCCCAGTGACTGCTAATAAGGTTTTTATTGTTTTCTTCAAAAAAAAAAAAACATGAACTTGACTTTGAAGGATAACATCACTTCCTGTCTCTATTAAGTTGTTAGTAAGGTAAGGGTTCTGTCAAAAATGATGCATTCATGACTTATGGGAAATACAGAAACTATAATTCACACTTGCAGCACTTGATTTTGTGATCTGAATTCTTAACTGTTACAATTGGCTGGATATTTCCATTATAGTAGATACTGCTGTATTTTTGATTTGCTATATTAATACTCATGAACAAAGTCCATAACTGTATTAGTGGTGGTGTTTGCTAAATAAATTAACAGCCATTTCTGTTCATTCATGGCCTGTCTGGAAACATTTATAATGAATCAACATAATGGATGACCAAAAAATGTGAAATCTATTGTGAAAATCGGGAATCCCTCGCATTTTTTGGCTCTTTAACAGCTACTTTGTAATGTTACACGGTATGCACCATTTACACCTATGGTCTTAATGTCTGAGATCTCAATAAAATGTATTGCTAAACATTTTGTAATAGAAATATTTAGATTTTCCTCGTCATCAAACTTAAGCTTACCTATAGATGTTGTTTGGTGATTCAGAGTAGCTGGCTCACCATGCAAAAAACACCATGTAATAATAATAATAATAATTTTGAGAAACAGATTTTATGCACATAGTGATCATTGGTCAAAGTGATGGAATCTCTTAAGTAAATAATAGGGATTCACCAATACCTATGGATCGGATATCGGACGGATACTTACTCAAACAGTTGGATCGAGTATCAGTGACAATGGGGCCGATATATTTAATGCACTTTTATGCTTAAATGCTATACACATTATAGACTGGAATTTGAATTCCCGTTTAAGTTTTGACCAAGTTGTTGCTATATTAAAATGGGTAGTTAAGGTTTTAACAGGTTCCCGTTGATATTGAAGATTTTTTATCAGATATACTTTCAGTAAATGTATATCTATATATGTATTTGTAACATTTTGTTTTACAAAGTTAAGAAAGCAATGTTTTTTTATTCAATATTATATTTATTGTTTTTTTTGTTCATTTTGAAACAACAGAACAAACATTCACAAACATCCCCAATAATAACATTCTCGTTACAAAGAAACAAACCTAAAATTAATATAAAATAAGCCAGTATAGATACAGGAAAAACATATTATATACATAAAAATAGATATATACTGTAAGTAAAGAGAATATACACAAGTAAAAAAAATAAAAATTGAAAACAATAAAATAAAATAAAATCCATTTTATATATACATATATACTGTATACATATATACATACACACATGTATACACCCACGCAGTATATACACATACAAAAACACAGATACATATAATCAATTAAAAAATATTCAAGAAAGCAATGTTTAAGTCAAACCTGAATGATCCCAGTCACTTCCACACAGTGAGGCATACAGTTTATTAATTAAACACTGGTATTGGTCGATACCCAAAGCCCAGGTATCGCTATCGGTATCAGGACTGAAAAAAATGGATCGTGCATCCCTAGTAAATAATTGCTAAATATGACTTTTACAAAATAAATCAAATGGTGTCATTTAGATCTCTGTTTGCATTTTAGTAGTGCTGACCCGAATGCTTCGAAGCGTCAACCGTTGCCATTATTTACCATTGGTATTCAGTGTCCAAATCACTATTCGAATGCATTGGGGGGGTTTTTTTCACTTTTTTATTTTTTTTATACATATATATTTATATATATATATTATTTATTTATTTATATAGTATATATATTATTTATGTATTTATATATTATTATTACATACTATGTATATATCTGTATATATATACAGTATATATAAGTATGTAATAATAATATGTAAATCCCCAAATCCTTCATGAAATAAGGAATAATCCCAAAACATTATTCATATTTAACATTAATTATTATTAGTTATTCTTTGACAGATATCGCTGTTTATGTGTAGATGTGCATTTGTGTACAGTAGTGTGGCAGCAGCACTGAAACAGGGGAGATGGAGACAGACAGACAGACAGAAGAACATGTCAGCCTGATACAAGTATGAATGTGATGTATGAGTAAGTAAGTAAGATTTCCGAGCGGCACATGAATGCAGCATTTCACCCATCAAGCCTGCTCTCTGGGTATTCCCATATGACGTGAACGCAGCACAAAACGACAGCAGGCAGAGGTGAAAAGTCTGGATCATGTTTTCATCCCAGCGGAGGCATTTCACTTGAACGATAAAGAAGACACTGTAAATAAAGATCAACAACAGGGCGGGCTAAGCAGAGCACGGTCGAGGTTCTGTCCAACAACAACGACAGAAAACATTGATGTTTGTTGTTGTTAGCCAGCCAGCTAGCACCAGCTGAAATCTGTTAGCTAGGAGACCTCTGTCTGTTAGCTCACCGCCACCATCATCACCATCACCACCACCGCTCCTAGACCAGCTGTGCATCAGCCTGTCTTCCTACGATGGGAAACGCAGCTACTGCCAAGAAAGGCAATGAGCAAGAAAGCGGTGAGTACCTGGGAAACACACCCAGCTAGCCTTGATAGCCATCTTTAGCAGAGCAGTTGTTGTCTCAGTGTTAGCAGCAGACAGTACAGTAATATGGGCTGCAGACAACAACCATCTTTGGTAGGGCAGTTTTACAAGGTGTGCTAGCAGCTCCCTCGTAATGGTGTCTGTTTGCTTATCTCTCACTTGGAAACACAGTGCCACACATATGATGATGCAGCTAGCTAGTTATTGAACATTTGAAGCAGATGACAGCATCCTGTTGAAAGGTTTTCCCATAGCAGTGAATGCAAAGTCTCAACCAATATGTTTTTATAGTTCACACTGTAACTGAAGTTATCCTGGCACCATGTTTAACTTGGAAACACAGTGCCACAGATGATGCAGCTAGCTAATTATTGAACATTTGAGCAGATGACAGCATCTTGTTGAAGGTTTCCCCCATAGCAGTGAATGCAAAAGTCTCAACAAAAATGCAAAATATGTTCTTATTGTTCACACTGTAACTGAAGTTATCAAGGCACCATGTTTAACTTGGAAACATTGCCACAGATTATGCAGCTAGCTAATTATTGAAAGTGACATTTGAAGCAGATGACATGCATCCTGTTGAAGGTTTTCCCCATAGCAGTAAATGCAAAGTCTCTCAACCAAAATGTTCTTATTGTTCACACTGTAACTGAAATCTGAAATTATCAAGGCACCATGTTTAATTTCCAAAGAGCTAATAGCAGCTGCTTGGAAGCCAGATAACATCAGCAAACATTGGTCTCAGCTAAAGCTGCAGTGCAAAAGGCCTAGTTGCTACCAAACAACAGGTACCTGATAATCAGACAAGTTGACCAGATGGCTGCTTGATGTGGTTAAAGCAGGCTAATGGTGGTAATAATGGTGTTTTTTGGTGTCTTAGTGTTGCTTTGTTTTTTCCAAACCCAAAATGGCTAGCAACATTTTCCATCCCACATTTATGTGCAGTGTTGAAAATTCACTTTTTTGTTCACCTGCCACTGTGGCTTGTAGATCACAAAATCTACCAGTCAATCCATAGATTACCATTGTTTTTTTGGGCTGGTGAGTGAAGCAAATCTAGCAGCCACTTGCATATTTCCAACCCTGCTTATGTGTCAAGTAAGCTGTCAACAAGTTTACTGTAAATCAAGAAATGTTATGCCTCGATCGCTGCTTTTCTTACAGTGACATTAACCTGTTGTGTTGATGATATAACATAAATAAATGGTAGCTTCCGTCCTAGTCAAAATTGTACCTGTTGAATGGCAATTTTGCAATCTGAAGTGCTCCATCAATCACTTAAAAGCAGTAGCCAGAGGGCTCTCTGTTGTGTTTAGTGTGTATTTTGTCAGTAATGACCAACTAATCCACTAAACTGTCTGTCTGGAGAGCACTGATCTTGACCTGCTTTCTGATTGGCAGTGGTCCATACAGTCTCTCAGCCTTGTGACACTAAGCCACCTGTAGTTTCTGCAGGGAAGGGCGTAGGGTTGAGTACAATAACACTGTGATGCAAACAGGAAAGCTACAGAAACACACTGTTAACACATTGTTGGTGTCATTTAGATCTCTGTTTGCATTTTAGTAGGGCTGACCCGAATGCTTCGAAGCGTCAACCGCTGCCATGGTATTCGACATCCAAATCACTATTCGAATGCTTCGGGGTTTTTTACATTTTTTAAATGTTTTTATATATAAGTATGTAATAATAATATATAAATCCCAAAATACCTCATGAAATAAGGAATAATCCCAAAACATTCAAATTCAACATTCATTATTATTAGTTATTCTCAGACAGATATCGCTGTTTGTTTTGTGTAGAGGTGCATCAGGTACAGTAGTGTGGCAGCAGCACTGTCCCGGGCACTGAAATTGGGGAGATGGAGACAGACAGACAGAAGAACATGTCAACCTGCTGCGCCGCACCGCGCCGAAGCTTTGAATACCTTTGAATATTTCTCATCAAAACCCCAAAAATAGTATTCGGAACAGCCCTACATTTTAGGTATTTTAACATCCAGAGGGCCCCAAACTGCTGTAACATTTCTAGTACACTAGCATTAAAAAAAGTGTGCAGCTTCAGGGTCAATTCCTTAGGGTGACTTTAAAGAGGACCTATTATGCTTTTGTGCTTTTTCCCTTTCCTTTAGTGTGTTATATAGTTTGTTGTGCATGTAAAAGATCTGCAGAATTACAAAGCCCAAAGTCCACACCAAAGGGAGTTATGGTACATTTCCACAAGGGCATTTTTTACTCATTCATTACTCTCCCCAACAGAAACACTGCTCCTGAGCTGCCTGAAACGGACTCGCAAGTCCCGCCTTTTCTTCTGTAACGTAGTGATGTCACCAAGTAACATATTTGCATAATACCTGCCTAGTGGCAAGTATGAAAGTGGCAACCCTAAAACTAAGCTAGTTAGAGAGGAGTCTAAAGAGTTTGATTCAGTTGGCCAATCACAACAGAGTGATTGGTCAATCAGAGCAGACTGGGCAGGAACTCAAACAGAGCGTTTCAGACAGAGGGTGAAAAGAGTTACTGCGTCACAGCCAGTATGAGAAAAATAAAGTGTTTTTTTAACAATAAAGCATGTAAACATGTTCTAGTAGAAAACCAAATCACAAGTATACACCTGAAAATAAGCATAATATGTCCTCTTTAAGCATAGAGGAAAGCTCTTTGAAGAACTGCATTGTTAAACTTTACCACCAGAGAGCACGATATCCTGGAGATAACTTCTCTCTAAGTCAGTGAGTGGGTGGAACAGGCCTACAGTTTCCTTATCAGCACTCTGAATGCACAACAGCTGTGCAATGTTTTTGACATAACCTTAAGAGGCTGGCCTTTTTTTTTTTTTGTTTCTTTGTATCCCTTTATCAAAACATCACCATTTGCATTCGAGACCAATGGCCTAAATGTTTTCCACACCACATAGAAAAAGTAGACATGCAGTTAGCCGCTGAAACCGAAGCAGAGGAGAGTGCTTGAACAGGAAGTTTGACTTTATGTGGTTAGCCAAGCATTGCCGTGCACTTGGCTTGATACAGGAAGTTCATATCACTCATTGGTCTTCAGTCTAAAAACGGTTACTGAGCCTTTTCACTCGCGGAACAAGAAGTTTGTCACGAAATGGCCCAGGGAAAGGACCAATCCTTCGCCAGCCGCCTTTTCCATAGATGTCGTAAGAGTAACCCAGAGCAGAAAGGGCAAGAGAACGAGGTGCCTCAAATCTCTGAGTTTACCATCATGTGGGATAAGTTCAGTAAGTGCGTTGTGTTGCTTTTATACTTGAAATGTGTCTGCAGCTCTGAGCAGGACGAGTCTCAGCTCGTGTTTGTGTTTTTTGTTTGTCGGAGAACTGATTTAGATGAAGCTTATAAAAAAAAAAACAAGTGGCATATTAGTCTAAATTGTACAGGTCTTTTAATGGGTCTTTAAGTTTGATTATGTATTTTTTTTTCATGTACATTAGTTTGTCAGGTCTTTAAAACTTCAAGCACACACATCCAGACATTAGTAAAAGCAGCTTTGTCGACCAGGCCTTTTGTGGTGCTTCAGTCGCTTGCATCATCTTAATATCTCTGTCCTGTCATTTTTGTGTACTGTTCTGCAAGTATGAAATGTGTTTTATGTGTGCTCTTTTACAATGTCTTTTCAATCACTGTTGTTTTATAGTCTTTGTGACAGATGTTAACAATATTTTGTGACAGATTTAGGATAGCGAAAGCCTCCTCCCATACTGGTAAGAAAGAAAGAGAAAGTTAGGTCTAAATATTGAAGACTACCTACTGTGAAAAATCAAACCCATATGAACAGAAATATCCGCTTAATTGTAAAAAAAAAAAAAAAAAACCTGACTAATGGTTTTTATAGTCAATTGAAGAAATAAGTCTTCCAACCAAAATAATCGTATTGTTTTGATGTAGAGTACTTTAATCAGGTTTAACTTAGTTGTCTTCTTCAGTGTCATTTTGTCGTGTGTTTGCATTTAAACCACTTGAATCTCAAATGTCCTTGTTTTTAAGCACTTCATAAATGTTTCTTCCTCTCTTTCTCTTCTCCACCATTTCCATCCATGTGGGTCCTGCAAACCCTTGGTGAACTGTAGAGACTTTTGGTATGCTCATTTTTCCATGAGCCGTCCTAAGTCACAGAGTTTATTCTGCAGTTTTTAGGTCTACCGGGCTTTGTAGTATCCTACTAAGATTGCGGTTAAATAGGACAGTCTGTTAACATACAGCTTCCACATATAGTCCTTCAATGCCAGGTATGCATTTAAATCAGCAACCGCATACCAACTAGACATTAGATACCTACCACGACTCTGTGACTTTGGACATCTCATGTCTGCTGTGACTTTCACAATGTCTTTCTAATGCCTGCACCGTAGCCTCAGTTATGTTCTGTATTTTGTCTTTTTTCCTCTGCACAGTATTACTGCCTTCCCCTCTTTACTTCCACCTACTCCTGAAAGGGATGCAGAATAGCTTTGAATTGGCCAGTTCTGTAAAGTCCCACAAGAGCTCTTTGCATCACTTTATCAACCACAATTTCCTGCTTAGACGTGTGGTTTTGAGGTATTTTTTATGTCAAGTATAGTCCTGCATCCCCACTACTTGACATTTGCCTGACCTTAAAATGCATTTGTTTCCCTGAACTTGTGAACTGCCTTTGTTTATTTTCACGTTAAACAGCCCCAGTTTGTTATTTTCCTCAACATGTTAACTGACCTTGTGTGAGTACCAAAAATGCTAATTGTTAAATCACACTTTTCTCTTTTTATAGTGAAAGAGTTCTTAGCTAAAGCCAAAGAAGATTTTTTAAGAAAATGGGAGTGTCCACCACAGGTAAGTTGAGCTCAAACTTTCACTTCCTTTAACTCGCTGGCCTCAGCGGTTTGTCATGTGCCAAAATGACAGATAGACATTTTGTGTGATAGCGCCTCGCCACTTCCTGGCTCACATGTTGTTGACTTCAATGCTACCTGATTGCGTAATTGTACTGTGACACTAAGAGGCATTTATTCTGAGCTTTATAGAGGCAAAATGGCAAACCAATTGCATCCACAAGAACCAAATTTACAAGCAGAAATGAAGCATTTCAATCATCAGTTTGCTGTCTTCACTTCCACTCATAATGTTTCCTCAGAGCACAACCGGCCTGGATGACTTTGACAGATTCAAAACTCTGGGCACTGGCTCGTTCGGGCGAGTCATGCTCGTCAAACATAAAGAAACAAATCAGTTCTACGCCATGAAGATCTTGGACAAACAAAAAGTAAGTGTATGGCTTTCAAGAGAACTGTTTACCCATCTCATTAGATCTAGTTGTCATAAACCAAAAGCAAACTTCTGCATGCTTGACGAATGCTGTAACTACACAAATGCTGCTCATCTCGTAAAAAGGAAGTGGAACGCTTCCTCTCATGCACGGCCAGCGCATTATCGTTGAAAACCTCAGAGGTGCTTCACAAGAGAGTTTCAATCTTTAAATACTGATGTGAGAGTCGTAGGAGGAGGTTAGCGTGTCCTCAGTGCGTCGCTCATGTAACAGTACACTGCTTCTTTGAATTTCACACAGTTGGTTTAAGAGGTAAAGCTGTCTGACTTTTAGTTTAAGCTGTACTGCTGAAAGACTTCCCTTATTACCATATATGTCTGCCCACTTCTTTTTTTTTTTCACACTTCGTTTGCTGAACTTTTACAAGTTCATCACAGGGGTCTTAAAGGATTATTCTCTGTTTTTACTACTACTAATCATGTACATATCACATTGCTGCTGACTATTTCCCGAAGCATGCCATGCATTTATAACGTGTTTTTACTGCCTTACAGGTAGCCATTGGTTTCCATTTAGATCAGTTCAGTACAGAATGCAAATGAACTTGCAGAGACTTGAAACTTGCTTGAGAGAAGTAGCTAACTCATCACAGCCAGGTGTTATATCATTGTGTGGTAATGCAGTTGAAACTGTGGATTGAGTTAATGTTTGACAGTCTTTTTAAACCGAGGACCAAGCAAATTGGGACATTACTTTCCATGATGTCTGTTAGCACTGCCCCCTCTTACTTGATTAGTCAGTCGTTTTGCTCTTGGTCAACTAAGATTTGTTTTGTTGATTAGTTGTTTTTTTATGCTATTTTCATGCAGAATGACTTATTTCCAAGAAACACATAAGCACATCTCTGGTAAACACGAGATTTAAAATGGTGCTTTTGTGTGATTCCTTGTGTAAAAAACTCAGTTTCACCAATCTGTCGATTAAATCAACTAATCGATTAGTTGACAAAATCATTAGTCGACTAAGAATTTCTTTAGTCGAGGACAGCCCTAATTCTGACTTTTATTTTCTGACAATACGGCTTGTGGATGCAATACCGTTGAGCACCTGACTTTCAAGTCTTGTATGTCAGAGCTTCCCACCAACTCCTGAATGCACCAGACTGGCAAACGTGTCAAATGAATTGCACAGACAAAAATAAAACAGAACATGATGTTAACTCTGAAGTTTTAAGTCTGTGCAAGTTGCTTTTCACACCTTACTGAAATGAATGGAAGAAAGCAGCTGACTGGAGAGGAGGACAGACACAATTTCAAGATGTCAAAAAATAATGTTATGCTTTGAAGAGTGATCAGTCATAATTGGGTTAAAACATGTCTGTGTGAATTCACTTTTCAATCACAAACATTGCTCTCAAAAAAATCCTAAAAAACCTTTTTGGTTCTTGTAGCTTTGCTTTACATTGAATTCGCGAAATGACATACCACACACACACACACAGTATTTATATTGTAAGTATCTGGTGATAAGATATGTATCATGATGCAGGAGTTACGATTCAATATATTGCAATTTTTAAAAAATCGAGTTTTAGGAAAACTGTCATAATATAAAGAACACACCACCACATGCATACAATCTGAGTGAAAAAAAACACATTAGCAGTGCACCCATACGCAACTTCCTGTCTAAGTTTACGTTGTTACATTGGAGGGGAAGAGACAAATGGCTGAAGATAGATTACAACACTGCTATGTAGCGGCCAGGGTTTAAATACAACACAAAGTGAGCCACTGTCTGCCACAAATCTTTGCATGTAAACTATTAATTAAAAATTGATAGTGTTTTTAAGAATCGATACAGTATCACAAAACATAATGTCGTGATACGAAGTGTATAGATATTTTCTTACACCCCTGTTATATTGTGCCTTGTGTTTTTTTCAGGTGGTGAAGTTGAAGCAGATAGAACACACACTAAATGAGAAGAGAATACTACAGGCCGTCTCTTTCCCCTTCCTCGTCAGATTGGAGTACTCTTTCAAGGTACATATTACCATATTACAAGAGTTTTTATATGTTTCACCAAGGAATCCTAACGCTAATCCAACAGACCTTTTGTGTTCATCTGTCACAGTGCTACAGTTAGAACAGTACATCTCCTCGTTTATAATTAAAAACAACCTCAACAGAAAGGACACTCCCGTAATAATGTACCATCACTTAACCTGATTGGGGTGTTTTTTTTCCCTACCTGAAGAGCGCTTCCCTTTGCTTAAAGGTGTCTTGCTTTGATTAACAGGACAACTCAAACCTCTACATGGTGATGGAATATGTGCCCGGTGGAGAGATGTTCTCACACCTCAGACGTATTGGAAGGTTCAGGTATAATATACATTTTATTTATTTATATTTTAAGTATTATATTTATTAGTATTAATTTATATTATATATATTTTTATTCAGTGCTGTATCAGCCACTAATAGCTGGACAATTTTCACTTAGCTCACTGATAATATCATGGATGGAATACCTTGAGACAGACATTATTTGGCTACAATGAATGATTTATGCACCATAATCATGATGCAATAATGTCTGACTGTCCACTCTCCCTTCTTTTCAGTGAAAACCATGCAAGATTTTATGCAGCTCAGATCGTGCTCACCTTTGAGTACCTTCACTCCTTAGACCTCATCTACAGAGACCTGAAGCCTGAAAACCTGCTCATAGATCAGCATGGGTACATCCAGGTACACAGTCTGTGTCAAGTTTGTAATAGAAAAGTAAACTAAAGTCAGTCATCAACGAGTTCTGTCGGTAAACTATTAGTTGTAACTAAGAAGAAACTCATCCGCTGCTAGTAGAAAACAACCAAGAAAGAGTATGTGGACCTACTGTTTATGACAATAAAGACAGTTAACAATAAATAACAAATTAAAGGGATAGTTCAGGTGTTTTGAAGTGGGGTTGTATGAGGTACTTATTCATAGTCAGTGTATAACAGACAGGAGTTACCGCACGGAAGCAAAGCAATGTACTGCTGTGGACGGGACCGGCAGCAAAACGTATTTTAGCCACCTAAAAGAAAGGCCCACCTAAAAAACCTTGCTGTGAGACAGCTATACTGTACATACATGTTTCCGACTGGGAAGTGCATTATCAATGCTCTCGCCAAAGCAACCAGATTTTAACTGACTGTATACAGTAAGTACCTCATAAAACCCCACTTCAAAATACACAAACTATCCCTTTAACACGTTTAGTCAATTTGATCCATCTTAGATTTTTTAAAAATTACAAATGAAAAATGACAAACAGATGTAGGTTGTGTTAAATGCCCTGACGTAGATCTACAGTGGTCAAAATATGTTGGCATTTTTATGATTTAGGCTTTTTAATATTTCCTTCCTCGACTTGTTTTTGATCTACTGTTGAGTACACAGAGCGACCACTCATCTCTCTTTCCTTGATGCAGGATTCTGTTTATCTGTTGATAGCCATGGGTCTGAAGTGTAGTACATGTTAACTATGCCCTGACGTAGTTACTTCTCTTATCATGCTCCTATTGTTCTTTCTTAAGGTCACAGACTTTGGCTTTGCCAAAAGAGTAAAAGGCAGGACCTGGACATTGTGTGGAACTCCGGAGTACCTGGCTCCAGAGATCATCCTCAGCAAGGTGAACCCTTATTACCTAATATACAGCCCGCATACATATTATTACAGTACAGTTAGAAAGGGCTAAAACAGTAACTCAAGCACAATGGATTTCAAACGAAACAATGATTTGATGAATTAAAGTGTCTTCACATTCATATTTGGAGAAAAATGTTAAGAATTGTATTACCTTTTTATGCACAGTAACCCCAATTTTATGACAATAATAATAACTTTATCTATATAGTACCTTTCAATACAAAGTTAGTGCTTTACAGTAAAAACAATAATAAAGTTAAAACATGTACAAGATATAAGACAGGATAAATAGTTTAAATGGGTACAATAAATATCTTCAGTTAAGAAAAAGCCAAACGGTAGAACTGAGTTTTCACCTCTAGTGACAAATCAAGATTTAGGAACCATTAGTAGGGCCTCGCTGGAGGATCTCAAGCAGCGATTAGGCTCATAGGGAGTTCTGAGATCACAAATACAGTCAGGAGATAGACCATTCAAGGCTTTAAAAACAAGTCGTGAAATCTTAAAATCAATTCTAAAACTCCGAGGTAACCAGTGAAGGGCAGCAAGGATCGTTGTAATGTGGTCACAAAGCCTGGTAGCAGCGTTTTCTATAAGTTACACTCTGCCTGCTGATACCACAATAAAGTGCGTTGCAGTAGTCAAGTCTGGGGGAAATAAAAGCATGGATGACCTTTTCTAAATCTGCAAAGGAAAGGAATGACCTGATCTTTGGTAAATGCTGCAGTACAATGATCCTAAACATATAGACAAGATCAACAATAAGTTTCAAGTGAAACTGAGCATGTGTTTCATTTGACAAAGAGACCAGACTTGAGTCAAAAAGTCTTTGAAACGAGCAAGAACTGAAGCTGGCTGCCGTCTAGGCCCGACAAATCACCACCAGAGAAGATATGTGTCTGCCGAGGTCGTATATGTCATTGGATGCAAAGGATCTTGCTTATTTGTCCAATGTTTTGTCCTAAAATTGACTGTTTTTAAGGGGATACACCAGTCATATGATGTAAACGAAAAAAAACACAAGTGAAAGCTAAGTGCAGAGCCAACAGAAGAAGAAATGTGTCACGCTTATCTATATCGGACTTCCTGCATGTCTCGAGCCTTTCTGACTGTCGTTACCAGTCGTTATCCTAGGTTGTTTTTGCATGGTTAAGGTTGAGCTAAGCCTTTTGAAAATAATCTTTTTTCTTTCTGTTTCTGACTCTTCCAGGGCTACAACAAAGCTGTGGACTGGTGGGCACTTGGAGTTCTCATCTATGAAATGGCTGCTGGATACCCTCCATTTTTTGCTGATCAGCCGATCCAGATCTACGAAAAGATTGTGTCTGGCAAGGTATCCAGAAATACTCACGCACAAAGTCTTTGAGTTTGACTCTTTTAATTATCTGTCATTTCTCTGCTTGTCTTTCAACCTTAAACATCAACTTGGCATTGTTGTGTTTCTTATTGCTCTTTATATACCGTAACCAAGCATGTTATATTAAATGGGTGGTGTTTACGTTGATCGTGCTCGGTAATTCAGAGTTCCCTTCTTTTTTCGCTCCTCTAGGTACGATTTCCCTCTCACTTTAGCTCCGACCTGAAGGATCTGCTGAGGAACTTGCTCCAGGTGGACCTGACGAAGAGATTTGGCAACCTGAAGAACGGCGTGAATGACATCAAAAATCACAAGTGGTTCTCCACAACAGACTGGATCGCCATCTACGAGAGAAAGGTCGGTATTCACTGTGTCGTAACATGTTTCTGAATCCGGAACCATGCAATGACACATCTGTTACTGTCCATCGTTTAGTTCTTTCGTAAATTTAACAGAATGATCAAGACGTGATGGTGAAGTGGACACAAAAACACAAAAATAAGCACAACTCGTGGTATTTTAATAGAAGATAATTTACATATAAACACCAGCTCTTGTTTGGCATATTGAAATGAATAATCAGAAAACAATCTCTTATTTTCTTCTGTATTCTTAGGTCGAAGCTCCCTTCTTGCCAAAGTGCAGAGGACCAGGAGACACGAGCAACTTTGACGACTACGAAGAGGAGGACATTCGTGTCTCACAAACAGAAAAGTGTGCGAAAGAGTTTGCTGAGTTCTAGAGAGTTGGGCCAGAGTCCCATCAGGGCTCAACGTGTTTTTGGGATATTTGCACTCTCCTGAGGTTTAAGGTGGAACTGAGGCCGTCACGTGTTCAAAACAAAAGCCTCGTTCCTTCATTCCACACAGCTGAATGAGGTCCTTCTTGCCATGATCCTGCGTGCAGTTAGCACTAACCTATACACAGGCACATTATGCAGACACCCCTCGTGCTGCAACACAGAAATACTAGACCACGTTCTCATCTTTTGTCTGTTTTGTTTTTTATGTTTGCCACCTTTTTGAATAGCCTCCCTCCTCCTTATTTCAAGTCAGATAATTATTTGAAAAGCAACATGAAAACCAATATTATGCCCATTTTCAAATGGCACAAAGAGTGATTGATTGTATTAGCTGGTATTGCACATATTGTGATTTAAGCTTTGGGAAAATAGAAGGGATTTCTTTTTTTTTTTTGGTTGAATTTCTAACATTGCCAGTCGTCTGTTAAACGCCTGAGTGTGTTTTAGGGTTCAGTTTATTATTCCTTAATCATGAACACTTTAACCATTATTCATCATTCTGGTGTCCTTAAGACCTAGAGACGTGTATTTGTGCATATAGAAATATACATATATGAGACATTTTCAAACACTTTGTGTTGTTAAAAGCATGACCAAAATTCAATCAAAGAAACTGGTGTTTTAATGAAGGAAAAGCAACACTGATGACTTCTTGAAGTTTTGTGAGTTTTAGCACTCAGGCGTTCAGTTCTTGAAGGGACGGGTTAACAGTGACAAGTGTTATTATGGAGCAGAAAACTTGTCAGTGCTGTGTTAACTCAATTGTAGCATCCATATCTGGTCACACCTCAGACTAGATGTGGTATTGAATGAAAGGAATAAGATGATATATTTTTCAGGTACAACTCTGTTTCTCGAGGAAGGAAAAACTGAAGGGGTTTGAGTGTGTCACTCTCCACACAACAGGTCATCGGTCTTTGGTACGTCCAGAAATGTATGAAGTGCATTTTTTCAATAACTGAAAGGTCAGTTTGTTAGATTTTCTTGAGAGCAGTGTTGGTCACGTGGACATATTTTGTCCTTTCGGGTTTGCTTTTCAATTTTGTTTTTAAATTGTGCTTTAGCTGAGCACTTGGAAGCTATCGTGTAACTGCCATATTTGTTTCATTTTTACTTTTGCATGTTTGTTTGTACAGCAGCGTCACAAGCTAAATAGTGCCCTGAAAGTGTTCCCATCTGTTTTGTTGTTGTTTTGTTACCTTTTCAATTGTTTCATAGCCTTGAGACATTGATGCATTAGATAGGCGATTTTTATGCGAGCGACATATTCCTCCACATAATCCCACAAAAGCAAAACTAAACCATTAACCACGAAATAATAACTGAAATATCATAACCTTAAAGTATTCATCCGTCTTGGTCACCACTTGGTTGAAACATACTTACCTCAACTATAGCTTGTAGTCTCTTCGCATCATTTTTTTAACCAATTTGTACACTGTGACGGAGCAATATTTGCTCATTCTTCCTCGCAAAAATTGCTCAGGCCGAGTTAGAGAACGTTAACAGGCAAAAATGTTTTTGGTCTTGTTACAGATTTCCAAAGGGAATAAGGTCAACAGAGTCTGACTTTTGAAGAACATTTTCATTGTAAATCACTCCTGTTTAAGTTATTGTCTACACATATTTAATATATATGTTCTCCCCTCAAGAGAAATAGAGGTTTTATGTGGGATTTCTTTTCTATACTGAGCACCATTCGTTTCCCATGAATTCTGACACATAGCCTGTCCTTACTGCTGAAATGTAGTCCCTGCCTCCGCAAACTCCGCGCCGGCGTGACGGGTTGACGTGTGTATTTAGAAGGTGATCATGTCAAAGGTTCAATACCTACAAGGCCAAGGTGTCCACTTGTTGAACTTCCAGCTTCTGCGATCCTTTGATTCCCTCGAGGGAAGTTTGTCTCTGCCGTCCACAGGGAGGTCAGAGGTCATTTCTGCAGGTCGGACACTCAGGGTTGTGGGGAAAAATCAAAGTTTTACATGTCACATCTTGTTGGAAACAATAATGCATTGTCTTTCAATTTAACATCTCTTTAAGTCTTCTGAAGTTTTGATCATTATTTGACATGGTGCTCAAGTGTTTGTAGATGAGAACAATGCAATTTAATCAACAATCTTAGACAACCAAATGTGAAAAAGGTTTGGTGACTGAATGCTTTTTTTTAAGGTACTGATGTACTGTATATTGATATTGGCTATGCCTGATTTTTTTTTTTTCATATATTGAGCACATGATGTGGTATTTTATTTAGCCCTGATTTCATTTCAAAAGGCACAACTGTTTCTTATGCTATTTTTTATTTATATTAGAGATGTCTAATAAAATTACATTTTAAATGTTTAAACTTGCATATATATAAGGAGACTCCAACTGTTTTATTCACAAAAGTGTTATATACAGTGAATATATTGGATTATTTATTTTATTATTTTTTTTAATTTACCCTTATTAAAGATAAAACATTTATAGAAATTAAAATATTTACCACAGTTAATACACATTGATGCCTCTCATGCCTATTTTCAAATTGTAGCCTTTTTTTCCTAACCTTTTTTCCTACATTTCTTTACTTAGGAAATTGACTTTATTAACATTATTTTCCCAGATTTGAAGGGTGATCAGAATGTAATTGAAGAATCGATGATATTTTTTATTTGGACAAACTTTGAAATCTACACCTGGGAATTAAGCATGTTTCAATCCAAACTGCCTGTGTGTAAATCTTCCCATAAAAATGTGTAGGAAACCCACAGCTCTTCTTATGTGTCATTTATCCCCCATATGTGTGTAATAATGTTTGTCATATTTGATGTAAATGATGGCACTTTTCCCTGAGCCACTTCACACTCCCGAGTCTGACTGAAAGGAAATCAGTTTATGAGTTCTTCGTAGCTAGTCACACATGCCAGTATGGGATCAATAACCTGAAATGTGTCTGTATTTAGTTTGTGGGATACTTTGCACATCATTTAGAAGAAGGCTGACACGTTTTTCCCACCCATATTTACTTGTGTTTGCAAGGGGAATATACTTTGCTGTAGCAGATTTTATGTAAACAAAGGATATGTCACTATAATAAATTCTTTTTATTAAAAAAAATGTAATTGTTTGTATTCAATATAATGAGAAATGTTGCTGTGTGCACTTTCATAGACTAAGCTACTGGAGTTACCCTGCACTATACTCATTTTTAACAGTCTCTTCTGCACTATATTCACTTTTTTAATAGTCGTGTATCACAGCTGTTACCCTGCACTATATTCAGTTTTAACAGTTTTCTTC
>CAKAOI010048107.1:24132-58686 GCA_916701655.1 Sebastiscus albofasciatus
ACTATAATAAATTCATTTTATTAAAAAAAATACAATTGTTTGTTTTCAATATGATGAGAAATGTTGCTGTGTCTCAAATTTGCTTATTAGGGAATTTCACAGTACACCTTTAAGAAACGTTCAAAAAAAGTTTTTAGAAATAGCTCTATGCATCGCCAGGAAGTGTACAGCAATTACATTGAAGTCTGATTCCCATCTCCTCATATCTAAATGGCTTTTAGAAATGAACAGCTGCATTCCACTTGATAAGATCACATATACCCTCAGAAAATTAATACAACACCTTTCTGAAGATTTGGCAACCCTATTTAACCTATATGGACTCCTTACCAACACCTATATCGGATTTGATATAACAAAATTGTCAGACTTGATACATCATTAGTCATCTGAATAAGTCAGAACACTGCATCTCGTTATTTATGATTTCTTTATTTATGTATTTAATTAGTTTTTTTTCTATATCCTTTTTAATTAAATTGATCGTTAATTAGCCTATACTCCTTTTGAGTATGGTTCTTTTTCAGTTTGTATGTGGGTGGGATAGGGAGGGAATTTGTGTTTTGTATATTTGGTTAACAAAAAAATGTGAAAATAAAGTATTCTAAAAAAGAAAAAGAAATGTTGCTGTGTGTAGTAATTGCAGTGATGTTTTTCCCAGCAGGTGGTTGATGATGCTGAACTACAACTACTACTACTACTACTAGAAGAAGGCTTCCCACCCATATTTACTTGTGTTTGCAAGGGGAATATACTTTGCTGTAGCAGATTTTATGTAACAAAAGATATGTCACTATAATAAATTATTTTTATTAAAAAAAATGTAATTGTTTGTATTCAATATAATGAGAAATGTTGCTGTGTGCACTTTCATAGACTAAGCTACTGGAGTTACCCTGCACTATACTCATTTTTAACAGTCTCTTCTGCACTATATTCACTTTTTTAATAGTCGTGTATCACAGCTGTTACCCTGCACTATATTCAGTTTTAACAGTTTTCTTCGTCTCCTTGTATTTTTATATCTAGTATATTTTTTTGTACTTTGTACTTTGCACTACTAACTTTTTACTGCCTTTTTACTAACATGTTTTGCACTATGGAACTGTGATGCTGGAAACTTGAATTTCCTTCTGGATCAATAAAGTTACTATCTATTTCTCTATCTCTCTATCTATCTCTCGATCTCTCTACCTATCTATTTCTCTATCTATCTCTCTGTCACTCTATCTCTCTATTTCTCTATCTATCTCTCTGTCACTCTATCTATCTATCTATCTCTATCTCTCTACCTATCTATTTCTCTATCTATCTCTCTGTCACTCTATCTCTCTATTTCTCTATCTATCTCTCTGTCACTCTATCTATCTATCTATCTCTATCTCTCTACCTATCTATTTATCTATCTATCTATCTATCTATCTCTCTACCTATCTATTTATCTATCTATTTCTCTATCTCGCTATCTATCTATCTATCTATCTATCTCTCTATTTCTCTATCTCGCTATCTATCTATCTATCTATCTCTCTATCTCTCTATCTATCTATTTCTCTATCTATCTCTCTATTTCTGTTTCTCTATCTATCTCTCTATCTATCTCTTTATCAATCTCTCTATCTCTCTAACTATCTCTCTATCTATCTATCTCTCTATCTATCTATCTATTTGCAGTGATGTTTTTCCCAGCAGGTGGTTGTATGATGCTGAACTACAAGCGCTGAAACGGTAAAGAACTCCACTTCCCATGATGCTCTGCGGTCATGTGGGTGAAGGAAGCTAAACCGTTGAAGAGGGGCTAGTTGAGCTTTTACTTGATTAAATCTTGATTTTATCACATGAATATCGCCTTTTATAAATCAGTAAAACATCTCAGTGATTAGAAAAGTTATCAAAAGTGCGCCTTAAACTCGGACGTGTTGTTGTTGTCAAGCAGGAATCATCTAAAATAAGGTAAATGTTATAATGTATTAGCAAACCCAGCTAACTCTCCCTGTTAGCTTAATGTGAGAGAGGAAGAGGCAGCGTTCACTGGGAGCTATTATATAATTTCATGTTGTATGTAAGGGTATTTTTGCTGTTTTTAATGCAGCTAACGTGAGTTTTAGGTCGTTATTTTCGCACACTGCTGTCTGTTATAGATGTATAGTACTAATGTTAGCTTTGTTTTGGTCTTCAGCTGTGTTTTCATGTGTTTTCACTGTTTTAACTGAACTGTTTTGCTTGTTATTGCAGTGAATGCCAGACTGCCAAAGAGAAAAGGATGATGTTTGAGCTGCCAACCCACTAAGTTCCTCCAAGAGAAGACATCTGATGAAAAATTACTGCAACTTTACAGATTGTAAGAGACTCATTCAGCCTCTTTAATGTTTAATTAGTGTTTAAATGGGCTTAATTGGACTTATATAGAGCCTTCCAGAAACCCAAGGACGCTTTACAAAGGGGGCACACATAATCATACTAATAAATAACACAGAGGAGAAACTATAGCTAAGTAATTAAAAGAGTGATGTGCAGGAAGAGTCATGGAGATCATAGGTCTTGATTAACAGGTGAAAGCACAAGCTTCTTTTAGTCACCAGCAGTCTGTGTCCACAGCGTGGTTTCTGTTTGAAAAAGTAACCACAGTTTATGTGACCAAGTAGTTTATAATAATAATAAATTTATTTATATAGCACTTGTCAAAATAGATGTAACAAAGTGTTTCACAAGACAATAAAATCAGATAAATAAAGTAAAAAATATGGTAACTGATGTTTGAGTTGCCGACCCACTAAGTTCCTCCTAGAGAAGACATTTGATGAAAAATTACTGCAACGTCACAGATTGTAAGAGACTCATTCAGCCTCTTTAATGTTTAATTAAATAGTGTTTAAATGGGCTCAATAATAATAATAATAATAATAATAAATTGGATTTATACAGAGCCTTTCAGAAACCCAAGGACGCTTCACAAAGGGGGCATACATAATCATACTAATAAATAACACAGAGGAGAAACTATAGCTAAGTAATTCAAAGAGTGATGTGTGGGAAGAGTCAGCTGAGATCATAGGCCTTGATTAACAGGTGGTGTTTGAGGTTTTTTTTGAAAGCACAAGCTTATTTTAGTCACCAGCAGTCTGTGTCCACAGCATGGTTTCTGTTTGAAAGTAATCACAGTTTATGTGGTCAAGTGGCTTATAATAATAATAATAATAATAATACAGTTATTTATATAGCACTTCTCAAAAGAGATGTTACAAAGTGTTTCATAAGACAATAAAAGCAGATAAATAAAATAAAAAATATGGTAACTGCTAAAACAGCATCAGACAATAAAAGCAGATAGAGTAAAACAAATATGGTAACTGCTAAAACAGAACATATCAATAATAATAGAAGTGGTGAAATGGTAGGACAAGTTGATAAAACAAATATACCGTATATGTACATAAATGTACACATGCGTCCAGAAACGGATGTATACATACATATATTTATACCCAGTCTTATACTTATAGGAATTCTATCCTTAAAAATGTGTTTTCAAAAGTTTTTTAAAAGTGGATACAGAGTTAGATGATCATATCTCTACAGGAAGTGCATTCCAGAGTTTAGGAGCCCTGACAGCAAAAGCCTGATCGCCTCTCGTCACAAAATTGTACCTGGGAACAGCAAGAAGTAGCTGATCAGATGATCTCAGACCACGTACAGGCGTATAGGGTGTTAAGAGATCCATTATGTATTCTGGGGTCGGACCAAGTTGTGCTTTAAAAGTGAGTAATAAAAGCAGAGTAGCTGCTATAACCCCTCAGACCCCTTTGTTAGCTTCATCATTAACTCATGTTTTTGTGACCAAACACTGTTTAAACTCATAACCTCTCAAAATCTAACTTAATGTACAGATGTTTTGCCAGTCTGAATTACATGTAAATGTTTGTAAAATGATGCATAACACTTATATTACATGTATTGAAGTTTTTGTATATGTACAATATATCTTAACTTTGAAGATTTTACTGCTGGAGCAAGCAACTTCAGTAAACAATGTATTTAATGTTCATGTATAACCTATGGAAATGTGTTTTACCTGTTCATCTTTCTTTCAAAGGCCTTTTTATTAATTGTCAATAATCAATAGAACAGTCGCTATACAGGGAAAGTTCATTTTTGTTTTTCTGAACAACACTCACCCGTGACACAACACATCAATCGATCATACCTGACAACAACGTACACACAGACAGCCACAGCTGGCCACAAAAGACTTGAAACTGATTCTCGATCATGGATACATAAAATTCTAATTGTTGAGAATACAACACAGGAAGAGTATCTGCAAATAAGTCATGAAATAATAATAAGAAGAAGAGGAGAAAAAAAAGAATAATTTAAAATATATATATATACATACCTACATACACATTTACATATATATACACATATATATATATATATATATATATATACATATATACATACACACATACATATATATATAATTTACCTGTTTATGAAGTTATTTTAGGTTCATTTTGTGGGGTATATTGAGACTATTTGTTTTAAGTTGCTGCATGTTATATTGCCTGCTTTGTAGGGCTTAAGAGAAAGTAGCAGCGAGCATGGCTCCTAATAGTATCGAGTGCCCCGTAGTGGTAAGGACAGAAGACACAAATTCAATTTATTTTTATATAGCGTCAAATCATCACAGAAGTTATCTCAAGACGCTTTTCATATAGATCAGGTCTAGACCGTACTCCATAATTTAGAGACCCAACAAGAGATCCCTCATGAGCATGCAGTCTTATGTGACAGCGGCAAGAAAAAACTCCCCTTTAACGGGTAGAAACCTTGGGCTGAACCAGGCTCTGGGTGGGCGGCCATCTGCCTCGACCACATCGGCACTCACAGATAAAGGGTCTTTCTATCTTTGATGAAGAAAGATCCTTTATCTGTGAGTGCCGGTAATTTGTTTGCTCTGTTTAGTAGGGTTGCAACTAACAATTATTTTAATTGTCGATTTAATCTGTCAGTTATTTTCTCGGTTTGATCGATTAGTTGTTTGGTCTATAAAATGTCAGCAAATGGTGAAAAATGTCGATCAGTGTTTCCCAAAGCCCAAGATGACGTCCTCAAATGTCTTGTTTTGTCCACAACTCAAAGATATTCAGTTTATTGTCATAGAGGTGTAAAGAAACCAGAAAATGTTCACATTCAAAAGGACTGTTTGTAACTTTGTAAGCGTATAAATGTACCGGGTCGGGACACATGCGCGCTCGCGTGTGGCCGGAGCCTTGTCTCCTCTGCCTGCTTGCCTTCACTCAGACAGTAAATATAAATGAATAATGAAAAATGAAAAAAATGAAAAATAAATGCTGCGGCTCCTCCAGACCAACAGAGGTTTCCCGTGTCTTGTGAAGTGACAGGGCTTCTCAGCGAGAAACGTTGTTTTCTCGTTACAGACCGGGTGCCGGTGTCTTCCTCCGGCCGCGGTCAGAACTCTCTCCGGCTGCGGGCGGAGACGACAAGTTACTCGCTGCGGAGCCCCGAGCCTCAGCATTCGCTGAGGCAGGAAAAGTCAACACTAGGATCAGCATTGATTCATGGAGAGACCTTCGTCTGGCCAGCTAACATTACTGCCAAGCAGAGAAATATAGAGTGATATTGTGGTTTTAGCTGACGTGTGTCGCCTCACTGTGTTGAGTGATGCTCGTTCAGGTATATTTAGAGCGAGCAAGCGCGAGCCCGACGCTGACATTCGTTGACTTAACGGCCACAGGTGTCGCTGTTAACAAGCATTTCTGAAAGTTACAAATAGTCCCTTTAAGAAGCTGGAATCAGAGAATTTTTACTTTTTTTTCTTTAAAAAAAAATAATAACTCAAACCGATTAATAGATTATCAAAATAGTTGGTGATTAATTTAATAGTTGACAACTAATCGATAAATTATTGCAGCTCTAGTTGGGTTGAAGTTGCTACATGTTGTAATGCCTCTTTTGATGTGATGATTGTTATTGTATTTATTTATTCCCCTTTTTTTCTTTTTACAGCCGGCATGGAAGACAAGGCAAATGGCTCTGTTGACACCAAAAGGTATCTTTTACAATTAGTGTAAGACATTATTTATTGAAAGCTTTGAAAGAACATTATATAGCTGTTATAGTTGAGTATTAATGCATTCACTGTGACCCCACAGCCCAGTGGAGAACGGCCAGCTGCCGGACCCTGCCAACTGGGGGGTCGCCGATGTCGTCAATTACTTCAAAGCAACAGGGTTCGAGGAGCAAGCCACGGCTTTCCAGGATCAGGTTGGAGTTTTCCTCCTGCTCAAAATTCCCATCACATGATGAACACAAACTAGGATGCCAGTCAAACATTTCTCTCTCTGCCCGACAGGAAATCGACGGGAAGTCCCTGCTCCTGATGACGCGTAACGACGTCCTGACGGGGCTGTCGATAAAGCTCGGCCCCGCTCTGAAAATCTACGAGTATCACGTGAAGCCGCTGCAAACCCAGCACCTGAAGAGCAACACCTCGTAGCATCGCTGGCCGTTCCAGCGCCCAGCTCAGTGACAATCATCATGTCAGAAGACCCCAGGTTAGCTGCCACTTGACAAAGACTCCTCTGGCCACAGTGGCACCTTAACAGAATTTGAATGCTGTATGTTTTTATAAGCGTGAACCCCAAAAAAATGGGTTGCACATGAAGTCCAATCAGCTGTTTGCCCTTTCAGCCATTCTTTTTCTGCTGCTTGAGATGTGCATTTTTTTGTGTGTTTTATTTAAAAGAAGGAAATTCGGGGCGAATACTGTGCAAGTATGATTTGTGTGTGTGTGTGTGTTTGTGAGTGTGTGTGCAAAGTGAATTAACCCATGTTGGTTTAAAAAAAGAGTTTGTATATAAGATGATATATAGTTAAAAACGGTGTATGTTGTCGTACCTGAACACTTTGATACATGCAGAAAATTATTCTGATGCATCCCGTTTGCCCTAAAATCACTTTTTATGCTCTAAACTGTGCAGCTGAGTCCATGAAACGTCCTTAGCATGTAACAATGAAGCATTTTGTTTTCCCAGAAAAAAGGAGTCAACCGAAAGCCTCTTTGTTCCTTCATCTGTACCTGCATTATCTAGGCCCGAGGCTCTCATATGAAAATATTTATGTGTCTATGTTCTTCTTATGATCCTACCTGTGGTGCTTTCAGCATTGTCGCAAAGACAACTGTATTGAAGTGAGTATGACCAATGTATATGTGCAACATAACACTGGATTTTGAATATCTGAATCAAAGATTTGCAATAAATGGTGCTCTTTTCTCACAAAAGAACAATATTAGTTTATGAAGTTATTGATTTATTTCATTTTATTACACGGCTTTGTTGAATACTCAATTCTGATTGATCAATCACAGCGTTCTACGATCTGTTATTTCTTCATAGCAGGCCATTGCTATGTATAACAGACCGTTGCCATGGACGCAGTTCTGATGTAGAACTCTGGTGGACCGTTTTGGTGTCAAATTATAAGTAAGTAACCGTGTAATAAGCAGGATAATGTACAGCCAGGGGTCACTGTTGTGAAATAAACCCCTTCAGGGCGATGCCTGTCGGGGTTTATTTCACAACAATGTCCGGTTCGCTGTACATTATCCCTTCCTTATTTACTTACACAAGAAGCTTGAGTCATATCTGGGAAATCTTGAGTTATAATTCTGACAAAAAAATATTTAAAGGGTAATTTTCGTTCTCATAACTTTATTAGATTTACATGATATTTGATTGACATTTCTATTAAGTAGTTTATTCAGATTGTAGATCACAGCAGCAGCATTTCCTGGATGTGTTGGTGCTAGGGCCGGGCAATATGATGATATACAGTATATCGTCAAAACAATATAAAATGTCTATTGTATATATTTTTCTATATTGTTTCTATTGCGATATAGGCTAGGCCTATATTTATTTTTTATTTTCTATATAATTTCACTTAAAACTGTTGCCCATTTGGCACTCAAGTTATTAAAATAAGAAAATACTCAGTACTTTTCATTTGTCAAGTATGTAATTCACTCAGGTGTATACACAAATAGGCTTTATCATGTAGTTATTTCATATAGACTTTTTATGTATTGAATTACCAGAAAACATGCTATATCGTGATATATATCGTTATCGAGATATGAAATTACCTATATCGGGATAGAAGATTTTAGCACAGCCCTAGGTGGTGCCTTCACAGCTTGGCTCGCTGTTTCCTGCGTACTGTCCCTGTGATGTTGCCTGAAGGGTTATCTGAGGCAAGAAGAACCTGCGAGGGTAAAAATACACATCAGTAACCAAACTATGTTGACTAATCAACTTGAAAGATTAGTTGTAATAACAGAACTTACTTCGCCTTTGTTGGTGAGGCCCATTTTTGTCATGTCTATGATGAAGTAATGCACGTTGGGCATGACCATCTCTATTTCATCAACCTGAAAGACACAATAGTTTTTCTGAATGAGCTTATTGTGCGTGTGGCCTAATAATTGCTATAAGTACAACAGCTTTTACCTGGAGGTTTGCTTATAAGTCTTATGATGTAAAATGTGGACTCACCTCAGGAACTCTATCCAGGACCATAACCTGTGTTTCATAAAGGGTCTTCTGCACAGAGGGTGAGAACTCTCCACAGTCGTAGGGGCCAGCAAACTTCTCAATAATCGTCTCCTTCACACACTTCCTATGAGAACGTGATGTGATGATTGTTAGATTTTTGTCTCATTCATTCGAAACAGGAGAGATTTTCCTTCTATTTTGTGTTCATAACTTCATAGTTTGTCCTCGTCTTTGGTAGATAAAGTTGCCATCATGGATACCTACAACTAAGATGATTAGTGAATGCAGTGTCCCCCTTCATAAACAGATAATTACCATGCAGCATCAAAGTCGACATCCTGGGTCTTGTTGTAGCGCCACCTAGAGTAAACAGAGGTGCAGAAACACCTGTCCTTGGTCTCTTGCAGAGTAGTGAAGCGGTCTTTGTGGAAACCCTCAAAACCAGACTGGGTGGTTTTCAGCACTTTCATGTTCTTCACCCCGCTGTGAACCACCGGGACGCCTGGGGCAAAGAGTCGGTGAGTATGCAGTCATCAGAAACATTGGGAAACATTTTGACAGTTAAACTGAACAGACACGAGACAATAGGCACACTGTCAACAGCAAGAGTTAAAGGGGAACTACACCCATTTTCAAAATTCATACATGTAATTCCTATGGTCTAAGAAAGTCCAAAAATATTAGTTAACATGAACAGCTCTCTCCCAAATCCAAAAACTAGAGCGCTAAAACTCAAACTTGTGATGTCAAAGGGTATAAAGTGTGGAACTACTCCACAGACAATGTATAGGGAAAGATGTTCTAGATGACACTGAGAGCACCGAGGGGAATGTTATGAGTATATGGGTACATTTTCTGGTGTAAAGTAACAAAGTACATTTACTCAAGTACTGTACTTGTAACTTTTGTACTTGAGTATTTCCATTTTATGTTACTTTATACTTCTACTTTGCTAGATTTCAGAGGGAAATATTGTACTTTATACATTTATTTGATAAATTGAGTTACTAGTTACATGCAGATTCAAATTATTAATACAAAATATTATCAACAAATAACATGATACATAATTATTATTAATTTTATTATAGATTAACATATCCCTTTACTAGCTCCAGCATTAAAATCATATGTGCATTCATCTATCAAATTACAAATTGTAATCCAATACGTTATTCTGAAATGGGCCATTCTGCCCATAGTACTTTTATTTATTTTTCCTTTTTTTATTTTTTTAATTTTTACTTTTTTTTACTTTTTATTTTCCTTTTTTATTTTAATAAAATATGTTTTATTTATTTATATATATCCATCCATCCATCCATCCATTTTCTGCCACTTATCCAAGGCCGGGTTGCGGGGGCAGCAGGCTTATCAGGGAATTCCCACTCCCCATCAACGTTAACCAGCTCTTCCTGGGGGATCCCGAGGCGTTCCCAGGCCAGATGAGATATATGTAATCTCTCCAGCATGTTCTTACCAGTCGTGCCCGGGAAACCTCCAAAGGGAGGCGTCCAGGAGTCATCCTGATCGGATGCCCAAACCACCTCAGCTGGCCCCTTTTGACGCAAAGGAGCAGCTGCTCTACTCTGTGATTTATTTATTTATTCATTCATTCATTCATTCATTCATTCATTCGTTCATTCATTTATTTATTTATTTATTTATCTATCTATCTATTTATCTATTTATTTATGTTTTACTTTTATACTTTTACTTGAGTAAAGTTTTGAACAGAGTATTTCTACACTGTGGTATTGCTTCTTTTATACTTGAGTAAATGAGTACTCTGTGTACTTCTTCCACCACTGCTGAGAACACATTTTTATACCCAAATGAGCTTTATTCTATTGTAAAGAATAAAGCTCATTTGGGTATAAAAAAGAAAACAAATACTCTGTGGGTTCACAAAATCAGTCTCCCATTCATTGCCTGTGGAGCAGCTCCAGACTTTATACACTATGACGTCACAAGTTTGAGACTTACTTCTCTGGGTTCTGGCTTTGAGAGAGAGGAGCTCTTGTTCACGAATATTGATTGAACTTCCCTAGGCCATGGTAATAACATATTGGAATTCTTCATTTAGGTGGTGTTCTCCTTCAAAACTGGACACTAATGAGACCATGGCATCCATTACCGCACATCATTTTTCTCATGTATACTAAATACTGAGCTAGTGAAGCCTCGGCTTTTAATGAATCCTCATATTGGTGTTGCAGTACAATTATGTGCTTCACTTCAATGACCCTGTCTGGTGTTATCTATTGTGTAGATGACATACTGTGTCTCTGTCGAGGTATTGTGTTTTGTCTTTGTTCATGGTGGTAAACCAGTTTCTCCTCTTTGCAGATTAGGTTGATCTTGTCCGATCCAACAGGATAACACCAACTAATCTCAGCCCAGATCAGATATGTGCCCTGCTCAAACTTTATCTGAATACATACTTCAAGTACAATCATGGTTTCTACAGAAGCACAGGAGCTATTAGAGTTTTGAACTCCTTCCCAAGAGATTTTAACACCACTCAAAAGCAAAAAAAACATACATTTTCAGCTACATTGTGTGTGTGGTTGTGCTTACCATTGAGATTCTGTTCAACATCACAGAAGCGACAAGCTTCTGGGCTCTGGATAAATGCATGAACATGCTCTACCCCATTCTGAGAAAACAATGACAAGCTCGGTGAAAAATAATGTTTGAATTTAATGTGTACTTCATCTATGGCGTTGCTTAAATAGTTCAAATGAAGGACACACAAAGCGGGAAGAGCACGACTGTGTATCATTTGTTCCACTTGTGCTTTTCCCGTTGTGACCAGTAAAATGTCTGCTGCTGTCAAAAAGGCAAACTGTTTTACCTTCTCCAACCTTCGCCATGGAGCCTCCTCCATGTTAACTTTGACCCTCAGCACATGGTTGTAAGTGGTCAGGAAATGATGACAGATATCCAGGGAAAACTGCTCGATGGTCTTTACCTGAGCAGGTGAATAGAGCATAAAAAACAGAGTGACAGGCTGTAAGTAAAACCATCTAAAAAAAAAAAAAAAAACTCATAAATAAATAGGACAAAAGTCCTAACTGGACAAAATATT
The DNA here is from genome assembly GCA_916701655.1 of Sebastiscus albofasciatus. NCBI lineage: Eukaryota > Metazoa > Chordata > Actinopteri > Perciformes > Sebastidae > Sebastiscus > Sebastiscus albofasciatus. The sequence continues at coordinate 35,806 of CAKAOI010048107.1, forward strand.
TCAACAGGGTTTGTTAACCCTTGTTTTTATTTGATCAGTGTGTGTGTTTGAGCTGCAGGTTACCAGCAGTCACTTGTGTCAATACAGTGAGGTAAAAGAATGACCACAGTAGGAGTCTTCCAGTTGAACAAAGGACGATCCCTTTAAAGTTAATCATTATTTTTCATGCACTGGTTGGTTTTAAGATTTTTTTGTTGTTTTGCTTTCAGGCTGGTGAAAAGAAAACATGCAAAATACACATTTATGTGTTTAATCTACTGCAATTTGTCTATTTGTGTTAGTAGATTTCTCCAAAATTCGCCAAAAGTTAGCATTACATAATGCCTCATTTGCGTATTTCAACATAAAAATTTCAAAAATACAAAATAATTGTTGCCTTTATGTAAATAATCAACTGGGAGAGTTTAATGGTGACATTTATTAGTTAACATTTTTTACCCCTATTCCCCTGTAGTGTCTTCAAAATGTAGTGGATATTACAATCCATTTCTTTAAAGGCTGTTTTCTCAAAATTATTTTTTTCTCAAACTCTGAGCTGGAAATCTCCACTTCAGTAATCACCTACATACACGAAGCTTTCCAGTATCATTCCTATCTGTATTCTGAATGTTTTTTACAGAGGGGTTTGTTCATACTGTATATCATTCATAGCTTTATTTATAGAACGTTTTATCCCTAAATACATGGTGAAAATAACTGTTGACAGTGTTTTCTGACTCTATTTTACTATAATATCATTCTCTCTGGTTTAAATGCTCCAGCTTGTACAAAACACTGTAGCACTGATTCTGAACAGCCCTGAACGTTTAACCATATAGCTCCAGTTGTGGCCTCCCTATACTGGTTTCCAGTCTACTGTAATGATCCTAAATGGTCCTTACAACATATAAAATGGTATATAACCTACTAAGATTTTTTTTCTCTTCTCTCGTCAGAGAACTCGGAAAGTTCAGGAACGTTTGGCCCTTAAAACTTATGGTGATATTGTATATAATATTCAAAATACACAATCAGGTTTAGACTTTTAGATGACGACAACAACCCTCCCGTATTCCTTGGGGCTGCCCCCTCTCAGTCGATTCGTCGACTAACTGGTCGTTTTGCAGCCCTAGTATTTTTATCTCATTAGGATTACATCCTGAATCAAGCTAGGTTTTTTATAAATATGCAACATAATGGTGATAATAACACAGTCTTCTTATACAATTCATTAAAACGTGATCACTTGCAGAGTCAGGTCTTTAACACATTTACCCTTTTGGTCCCAACAGCCCTCCGTTACTTTCTGTGGATGGGACGTTGTTGTCTATGAAGGGATAGAAGTGTTGTAATGAGGAGAAAGTGGACGGGGTGGTGGTGACCTACCCCCTTGAGCTTGGCCAGGGCGTGGACGGTGTTCTTGGTGGTGTCGGTGGGGATGACGTCCGAGTTGTCTCCAGTTAGATAATCCTTGCGTGATCTGAGCGTGAGCTCCACGTCGGCTTTCAGCTCGATGATGTAGTGGCGGCTGCCCTCTCTCCTGATGACCAGCACCTTCACAGAGTTCTTGCCGTAGCCTGTTCGCACAAACTCCACATTCTGCTCACACAGAGGAACACGTTACTGACATGTGGCAGTTCAGCAGCTTCCAGCGTGTAAACAGGTGTTTTGTGCCATATGTATATGTTTTGCTGGTATTTTAAACTGTGCATTGACTTCATCTGATGCGTGTGTTACGAGTAGTGTTGGGAGACACTACAGGCAAAAACTTTGTTTTTCAGGCTCTGGTCAATTTTGAGATTTTCTCTTCTTTCAGACTAGTGGAAAGAAAATGTCCAAAATACATGTAGGTGTTTATTTTACTACTTTGTCTATTTCCGTCCGTAGACTTCTCCTAAATTCACCAAAATCAGTATTAGATAATACCTCATTTGCATATTTAAACATAAAATTTAAAAAAAACTGTGATATACAATATATTTGTCTTAATGTAAGTAATCAACTGGGGAAGTTTCATGGTGATGTCTACCAGTTAAAATTGTTACCCTATTCACCTGGGGTGTCTCTGGTCAGTTTGTAGTCTGTGTCATCCATGTGTATGAGTCCTTTGTTCAACACTTTTCATCACAAAGATTTATCTGTTAATCTGATTTGGTTACCTATTACAGTTTCTGTGACTGTGTTACATGTACTAACATCCTTTAATGTGGAACTGGTCCCACATTCCAACTTTCATTCATATGTAAGGTATTAGTAAAACTACTACTACTTTCTACTTTCTCTAGATCCGTAACATGCAAGCTTGATGATGGTCAAATACACATTTTTATCTTGGAAAATATTTGTAAAATGTGAAAAATATTTGCATGAATGAGCAGGAAAAATGTAGTAAAAGGAAATATGCAATTATGTTGTTAGTAGGGCTGTCAAAGTTAAGTCTTTAATGCATTAATGCAAGTTGAGATTTATTTTTAGGTTGTAGCAGGATCAGTTTTAAAGCTAGAGTGAAGATACTGATATCATATTAAAATAGAAAACATAAGGAATCCATTGGTACCAACCATATTATAGCCATGCCATGTCTAGCTTGTCATAAAGGAGGCTAAATAATGCTTCAAACGTACGCAAAAAAACGCACTACGGCCATTTTCAAAGGGGTCCCTTGACCTCTAACCTCAAGATATGTGAATGAAAATAGGTTCTCTGGGTACCCACAAGTCTCCCCTTTACAGACATGCCCACTTTATGATAATCACATGCAGTTTGGGGCAAGTCATAGTCAAGTCAGCACACTGACACACTGACAGCTGTTTGTCATGTTATGATTTGAGCATATTTTTAATGCACCTGTGAGGGTTTCTGGACAATATTTGTCATTGTTTTGTGTTGTTAATTGATTTCCGATAATAAATATATACATACATTTGCATATGCAAGCATATTTGCCCTCTCCCATGTTGATAAGAGTATTAAATACTTGACAAATCTCCCTTCAAGGTACATTTGGAACAGATACAAAATGAGCAATTAACTGTAAATTACTATGGACAATCGTGCAATTAATCGCATTTAAATATTTTAATCGATTGACAGCCCTAGTGGTTTGATTTAATTTAGAGGATCTGTGAGGAACACTGGTTTGTTCGGCAGACCACATTTGGCCCCCCGGTTGCTGACCCCAAAAATTAGATAAGCTCCAGTGCTGAATCATTTAAGGTGTCCTCTAAAAGTAAAAAAAAAAATCTTATTCTGTCTTTAAGATAATTGTTTGTTATATATAACATAATGAATAGTTACCTTATCAGAAGCTGCTGCCATGGTATCTTCCTTTCCTTTACCTGCTGTCTGTCTGTCTCCACCGATTGAGGAGGATTTTGTAGAGAGGGTGGTGCTACCTTTTTTTCTGCCATTGGAAGTCACGTAATGTTGAGTTCAACCCATTCTACCTGTTATACCAGTATGTGTAATTACACTTCGGGGCATGCACATGTACACACAAACACACACACACTCTTGCTTTATTACATGTGCATGTAGGATCACAGAGAGAACCCAAAGTACATAATATAAAGAAATACAGATCTTTTTGTTCTGTTGAACTCTCCACTGTTGTGTGGAAAACTCTCTCATAGTTCCTGTCAGTCAGGTTTTATATGGAAACTTAATAGCTGAGACATCCTACACAGACATGAAAACATGCCACATAAGTCAGTAATAAGAACAACTTTTAGGTTGCCAGGTTGTGAAAAAACAATGGAAGTAAGTAAGTGAGCGTGAATGATTGTCCAGGGTACCCCCCGCGAACCTGAATAGGATAAGCGGTTAAAGATAATGGATGGATGGATGGTATGTGATGAGTTTGCGTTGTCTTTCTTCATAGCTAGGTTGTCATGTTTAGCTTTAAGTAAACCAACAGCCAGTCGCTCCTTTCATGACTTCTGCATAAAGTTTGGCTGGCTGTTGGTATGCGTTTAACATTTACAGTAAATACATAGAAAGAAGTTTGGAAGTTCCCATTCTGTTATTTATAAGGATTCTCCTTTGCCTGATTTTGTATGTATGTAATAAAGGTGATATTGTCACCTAATAAGCCATCAAGTCTGCAGTTATAAGTGTTAATCAGACCAAACCAGGATGTTTTTGCCTCAAATAAAGTAAGTATTTTTGTTTGAATTCACATCATTAAGCACGTGTTTACTGCGACAGTAATGTGAGGCTAAGGGGTCTGACAAAGTGTCAGTATGTGACGAGTTGGGATGAGAATGACTTGAAATGTTAGTCATTAACAAAGGATCATGGGTAGTTCACCCTCTAATGAGCCATCAAGTCTGCAGTAATACATTTATATATTTTATATTTTGTTTGTTTGTCTGTTTGTCACCTTTCCCAGGAGGTAAATAGTTAAACAGTCCTTTGGAGGCGTGATCAACTAGAGAGCTAAACAGACAAAGCAAGTGTCATGCTTGAGTAGGATGAATAGCAGTCAAGGAGATTTTTCACAACCTTGCAAGTCAGAAGTTTTCCTTATTAATGGCTTTTTTAGAAAGTGGATATATCTGAAAATGTTCTGAAATCACTTCCAGCTAATAACAGATTTCACTGAGCTAATGTCTAATAATAGTCCAGAAAGACCGTCTGCTGATACAGTTTCTCCAGATGTGACTCACCCATGTGTAAATAAGAAGAATTGCATGTCAAAAGTGATGTCACGTTTTGATAAGAAGAAGAAGAAGTGATGACAGATAAAAATCAAACAGATATAGCTATAGATTATTTTATTTCACGTGGTCTGGACATGCAATCACAAACTTGATGGGCTGGTTTGTTTAGACTCTAAACAAACAAGTAACTTTTAAAAGTCATATTGTAGTAGGAAATATATTCCAGGTTCAATATATTCATCTGTAAAACATTGAATAAATTATCCTACCTTTACATGTTTTACTATTCACTGGTGGTTTTCTTATTTTGAAGTAAAGTGGAACTACAGATTAGAAGGGTGACTGCACAACTAATGTTTGACTGATTTAATGAAGTTAAATGTCAGCCTCAATCGATGCCACTGACAAAAAAAATAGAAAGCCAAGTTAAAGGGACTATTTGTAACTTTCAGAAATGCTTGTTAACAGCGACACCTGTGGGCGTGAAATCAACGAAAGTCAGTGTCGGGCTCGCGCTTGCTCGCTCTAAATATACCTGAACGAGCATCGCTCAAAACAGTGAGGCGACACACGTCAGCTAAAACCACAATATCACTCTATATTTCAGCTGCTTGGCAGTAATGTTAGCTGACCAGGCCAAGGTCTCCCCATGAATCAATGCTGATCCTAGTGTTGGCTTTTCCTGCCTCAGTCTCCTGCGCCCGCAGGGAGACACCGACAACCGGAGCCTCTCCTCCGCTGCCTGCTTGCATTCACTGACACAGCGCGCACCAACAGAGGTTTTCCGTGTCTTGTGAAGTGACGAGCCTCCGCAGAGAGACACGTGAACTGTGACACCGGCACCCGGTGTCTCCCTGCGGGCGCAGGAGGGAGACGGTAACGTTTCTCTCTGGAGGAGCTGCAGCAGTTATTTCTGCACTCACTAGCTTATTTCTGCACTCACTTAGCTCTGAGAATATCACTATATATTCTCAGAGCTAAACTAACTCTTCTGCAGTGTGGCATGAGCGCGCGTTCACGTCTAGAGGTGGAGCGAGTACGCGAGAACGCGCGCTCTGTCTGAGTGAAGGGGAGCAGGCAGAGGAGACGAGGCTCCCGGCATACGCGAGCGCGCATGTGTGCCGACTCGCTACATTTATACGCTTACAAAGTTACAAACAGTCCCTTTAAATGAAAGTGTTTTATTTCACTTCTCTCTTCCAAGGTGAAAGAGTCATTTGACCAGATGGTTTCCAGTTCAGTGATCAGCGGCCTCATCGCTAATAAAAGACGACTGTGGTTGCACTGGGAGCTTTCACTTTGAATGTGAAGAACAGTGCTGAAAAAGACTAAAACTATCACTGGATAAGTAGGTACAGTATGTAGACTCAAGGTATTCACACAGATTAATTGCCAGTAAAAGACTCCAAACATTTAATTCAATATTGCTCCTATAAACTCTTAGTTTTTCCCTTAAATATTCCCCCATCATGTGACCAGATCTTCTGACTTCCTGTTTTGCATCTTCACTTTCAAAGTTACTCAATGATGACACACACGACCCAACAAAAGATTTCAAATTCCCTTTTTTTGGTTCACTTTGCGTGCAAGAGTCGTTCAGGATGGCCATACACTTCTGTTTATGCTTCCAGATTATTATCATGTTAATGTGTTGCACAGTGTGCAGTGCTGACATTTCCTGTAGAAATGAAGCTGGCGAGCCTGTTGATTGGTGAGTTGATATGATGCACTGCAGCAGAGTTATACCACAAAGTTTTTAGTTATGATGCGTGAAATTTCCTGTGTATTTTGGAGGGTGAGCAGATGTTGTTGGTACTATGTTTTAATACATTTGGGCATGAAATCAATATAAAATCTATTAAATTATTTCTAATTTTGTCCTCTTTTCTAAATAGTAAAAGTATAGTTCTCTCTCCTTCCACTGCAGGTTTATCATCTACAAACTGCCCCGGTATAAGATTGGCGAGGTCGGCAGTGGGGTGGACTACATGTACTTGGACTCCTCAGTAGGGAGCTGGCAGATGAGCAAATTCATGGTTAACACCAGTCAAGGAGCCATAGGGAGCACACTGAACCAGCTTTACATGGGGAAGGCCTACAAGGTGAGATTATGTTCTTCAAGTGGGTTTTATACACTGATTCCCGTGTATAGAAGATAGAGACCCTTGTGGCTTTAATCAGACTTAACAGAGCTGATGAGCGTGCTGAGTAGACACTACTTCCTTTGGGGAACTGAGTTAAAGCTGTACATTAAACAAGCTTCCCCAGCCAGAACGCAGTCCTTCCTCATGCTGTTTACTTTGTGTTGCATGTACAGTAATTGCACATTATAGTGTTTGGAGATCAGGATCAAGACAAATAAACTGAAAAGAAACAAGTGAAAATGTTACTTTTGATAAAGCAGTAGTTGGACATTTTAGGAAAAATGCATAGTCACTTTCTTGCCAAGAGTTAGATGAGGAGATTGATTCCCCCTCTCATGTCTGTACGGTAAATATGCAGCTAAAGCCCAGTCAGCTCTGGTTAGCTTAGCTTAGCATAAAGACTGGAAATAGCTAACCGGGTTCTGTTCAAAGGTACCAAAATCCACCTACCAGGACCTATCTTTTGTTAAATTTGATCACAAAAAAATGTATATATCTTTTGTTTAAAGGAAAGGTGTGTAACATTTAGGGGGATCTATTAGCAGAAATGGAATATAGTGTTCATAACCATGTTTTAATTAGTGTATAATCACCTGAAACTAAGAATTGTTGTGTTTTCGTTAGCTTAGAATGAGCCCTTCATATCTACATAGGGGGCGGGTCCTTTTCACAAAGTCCTCCATTAGTCTCTGCCATGTTTCTACAGTAGCGCAGGACGGACAAACCAAACACTGGCTCTAGAGAGAGCCTTTCATGTTTTTATGTTACCTGAATTCCACCGTAGTTCTACGACACGTTTGTGAAACTGCGGTAACATGAGCTGCAGAGTGCAAACAGAGTACAAAACCGTGGTACTGCCAGCCGCCGTCTGACTTCCGTTTATATTAAAGTAGTGTTATTATGGTAAGGTTGGCCTCAGAGTGAGGCGAATGGCGTTACCACGGTTTTGCACTTGGCGGCTCACGTTACCGCAGTCTTGGAAAGGGAGGAGTGAGCGGAGGGGTACTCAGTTGGTTGCAATCTGCAACCACACCATTAGATGCCACTAAATCCTACACAATATACCTTTAACCTGTATAAAAAAAAAAATGAGAACTGGTTTTGCAGGGGGTTATGTGCAAAACTATTTCTTAGCCAGGACTAGTAACTTCCTGAATTCTTGTCATCACCATGAAGTTGCCAGGCAACCAATGGCGACTGGTAACAGGAATTTGTTCAGAGACAGAGAGTGCTGGACAGACATGGGACTTTAACTCTTGACAAGAAAGCAAATAATGTTTACTAAAGTGTCAAACTATTCCTTTAAGATATCAACAGGGGCTGTATAGACAAAATAGTAACCCAAAAGTGTATTTCTCCATATACTGTATATATAAAACAAGTATTTCCCTCAGTCTAACAGTTCAGTGTATGCACTCTACAATGATGGACCACCGATCCTGGATTACATCCAAGGATACGGACACACTAAAGGTACAGTGCATTATAAAAATTCAGTTGTGTAGTTTTCATTTGATTTTGCTTTGATTTCAGTAGGATGAATTGTGACTGTATGGCAAAATAACACTCAATACCTGTGATGTATTTCCAGGATGCTGTTCGAGCTTTGTAATGCTATGATTTAGCAAAAAAAGAACAGATCAATATGTTTTTTGGTGTCAGGGGGAGGAAACGGGCAAAGAGCATCCGTCTGATAACTGCTGTTGACTTTGGATTACTGACTGCCCCGACATGACTTTGATGGAAATGTTTGAAAGCATGTCTGCTGGTTTGCATGTATGTGTGAGACGTGCATTGAGGGTTGTTTGTGTGCGTCCTGCAGGGGTACTGCTCTTTGACCGCTCTCAAGGTTTCTGGCTTTCGCACACCATTCCCCATTTCCCCTCGTTCCCCGAGAGAGGCTACCTTTACCCCTCCTCTGGCAAAGTCAATGGCCAGACTGCTCTCTGCGTGACCCACCGCTATGATCAGTTCCTCCAGATAGGTGAGTGAACGCTCATGAAGTAACAGGCTCTGACTTACTCCAGCTCTGAACACATCCCAAAACTTACAAAACTCTCTATTTGCTGAACACGAGAAAACGTTTACACAGCGACCTTGAATTTTGTCAATGCTTTCAATACACACAGATTAAACTCCAAATGTACACAAACCTGCAAAGTCCAATGATGTTTTGAGGGTCTACTCTCTTATAATAAGATCTGGAAAATTAAATATATAGATATATAGATAGATATAGATATAGATATAGATATAGATATAATATTTGCATCATAGATGTTTTAAAGAGGGAGAAGGAGTTTAATAAGGTAATTGAACTTCTTTTGTGGAATAACCATATCAGACACAAATCATTATTCACATTATTTACCATAAAACATTCTGGTGGGGGTCTCTAAAGGAGTTTTCCGGAGTTTTAAAATGGTAAAGCAATATGAGACATGGTAGTATTGTTAGCAATGCTGTTGATAAAAGCCATTTGTTTTGTACTGTCATAGTCTGTGCATATGACATAAATCAATACCTTCAGTCTAACTGATGAAACAGACTTTATTAATGAGACCAACCCCTGAGGGTTCCTTTAAGTGGGCCCACTACAACTTTGTATTAGTAAGAGAAAATCTGGATTATATAAAGCTTTTATATAAACAAGAAAATAGGTAGCTGTGTTGGATATAACCAGTATTTATTGTTGGTATTGGTTTGATGTTGTATAATTATATATAAAACAATAATTCAGTTCAACCCTGTCAGGTAAAGCATTTTTTAAATCAGCTGTAATTTCCTTTCTGTTTTTTAGAAGTAATGTTCTGTAAAATCTTAAAAGCATCCTGTGTGTTAGTTTTCTAACACACAGCATCTCTTTATTTCTCTCTTCTTTATGATGCACTCTCCTCTCTCTCCAGCGAAGCAGCTGGCGTACCTTTACCCACGCTTCTATAACTGCTCCGTACCTGCTGCATTCCTGGCCGACGTGCCTCAGTTGGCCCAGTTATGTGAGGGCTCCAAACCGCTGCTGGCCTCAGATAAGAGAGTGGAGCAGCTTTTCTCAATGCAAGGGGAGAAGTTTGTCAGCTTTGTCAAATCTGAACACTTTGTGGACGGTAAGGTATTCCTCATGTACTGTTGGTCATTTATATTTTACTCTTTAGACATTTAGTTGCTCCTTTGCTGGCACTTAAACAGAAAATCTCACAGCAAAACTGCAGTTGTAAACAACAATTTTGCAAAGACTTCTATCTGCCACTGTCTTGTTTGCACATGTCCCTTGTCTGCCACAGTCACTCATTATCAAGTGCAGATACACTATCATCTCATGAACACACCCCACCCAAGGCCTACTCTCTGCTCCAGTCGTTTTGGGCTTGTGACCCCCAGTGGTGGATGAAGTACCTGAAAGCCACACTTGAGTAAAAGAACAGATATCTGATCAGAAAATGACTTTAGTAGTCATCTATTAGAATATTACTTGAGTAAAAGTCTTATCTGGTATTTACTGTAATTATCAAAAGTAATTTTCTGATGTTAAATGTACTTAAGTGTTGAAAGTAAAAGTATGAGTAAATGCTGTTAATAAAAAAGCACGCAAGTCAGAATTTTGAGATTTATGAAGTTTATTCCCTCTAGCATGTACACCTCTTTAAAATGGAGGCTACATTACACAGAAAAATTAGGTCTTCACAACTTAAAGGGACTATTTGTAACTTTCAGAATTGCTTCTTAACAGCGACACCTGTGGCCGTGAAATCAGCGAAAGTCAGCGTCGGGCTCGCGCTTGCTCGCTCTAAATAGACCTGAACGAGCATCGCTCAAAACAGTGAGGCGACACACGTCAGCTAAAAGCACAATATTACTCTATATTTCAGCTGCTTGGCAGTAATGTTAGCTGACCAGACCAAGGTCTCTCCATGAACATGATTTAGATCTGATCCTAGTGTTGGCTTTTCCTGCCTCACCCTCCTGCGCCCGCAGGGAGACAACGGCAACCGGAGCCTCTCCTCCGCTGCCTGCTTGCATTCACTGACACAGCGTGCACCAACAGAGGTTTTCCGTGTCTTGTGAAGTGACGAGCCTCCACAGAGAGACACGTGAACCGTGACACCGGCACCCGGTGTCTCCCTGCGGGCGCAGGAGGGAGACGGTAACGTTTCTCTCTGGAGGAGCTGCAGCAGTTATTTCTGCACAAACGTCCACTGAACATTCACTAGATATTCTCAGAGCTAAACTAACTCTTCTGCAGTGTGGAGTGAGCGCGCGTTCACGTCTAGAGGTGGAGCGAGTACGCGAGAACGCGCGCTCTGTCTGAGTGAAGGCGAGCAGGCAGAGGAGACGAGGCTTCCGGCATATGCGAGCGCGCATGTGTGTCGACCCGCTACATTTATACACTTACAAAGTTACAAACAGGCCGTTTAATGGATTTAAAGAACAAAATCCAGTTTTTCTTTCTTTCGTAGTTGCAAGTAGCATGACGCAGCATGACAATAATAGAAGCACACAGAAGTTACAGTATACATCAACAAAGTATACAACAAGCAGGTCAAGGACATCAACATAAAACAAGCAAAGGACATCAACTTAGGTCAAGGACATCAACATAAAACAGATCAAGGACATCAGCATAAGATAAACATCAATTCATAGTAAACACCTGCATTCACACTGCTCTATGTCAGTCAAAAGACTTACATAAGAAAGATTAAACTGATTAAAATGGATTAGCTTTTGCAGAATGTTCCATTTGTGTGGTGCATAGTATTTAAGAGCCAGTTTCTCAGTATGGACATGATGATTTTTGAGGACCGGATAGTCTTGGGACCAAGTGTAGTGTGAATTTGATCTATAGCTAAAAAGCCTGGAGCATGAAGGTTATATTTGTGCTGTAAAACATCATAGAGCTCATTTAGAATATGAATCCCAGGACTTATTTCTAAGAACTTTATATTTAAATGTTCAATTGAAAAAAATATTTCCAGTTTTGTCCAAAAAGTTTGCATTTGCGTTTCATCGATTTACTCCCTAAAAAGACAGTTAATGCAATATAAATAACATCAAATTATATTTATTACTCTACCTATATTTACTATGTGCTTCTTTTATGTCATTGTCCATCATAATCCAACTGAACTAACCCCCTGACTGACATTCATTCAGACATCTACGCGGGCTGGGTGGCTCAGGCTCTGGATGCCGACCTGCTGGTGGAGTCCTGGCAGACAAAAGGTCACGAGCTGCCCTCCAACTGCTCCCTGCCCAAACACGCCATGAACATCAAGAGTATCCGGCTTCCTGGATCAGTCCTGTTCCAGTCCCACTACGACCACTCAAAGTGGTGCGTGTCGCTAGCCTACGAGGACCAGGTGACCTGCCTGGGGGATCTGAACAGGGAGAGGGCCCAGCAGTGGCGTGGTGGAGGGCTGGTCTGCACATTCAACCCCTTGATTTACAAGGCCTTCAGACAGGTGGTGAACTCTTACATTGACTGTTGAATGAGAGACACGGATAGGATAATTAGGACTGGATTCACTCTGCATGGTTTGAATCGGTTTCAAATTCATGGGACTGCATGTGGAGGTCCTGTTAGGGTTAAAGCAGCTGATGTGCAACCATCAGACCACACAGGTATCCAATAGAGCCCTAGTTCACAAAGTTTTATGTGAGAAATGTACAGTATGGGTCCCCAGCATTTAGAAACTTCAGGATGCTAACTTGCATATGTTGGACAATTAGCATAATTTGCATTAATTAGTATAATCACCTATATAGGCTATATTTAAAAAAACTCCTTGGCTGATTTGGACAATATTGGAGTGGTTTGGGGGCTTACTGAAGATGCTGAATCCATTTATGACATTTTCAAAATTCAAAACGGTTGTTTAAACCCCAAGTGACCGTATTTCAACTCCCATTGGGCCGAATTTGATGATGTTTCAGGCTATATAGAAGTTTTAGAGGAAGCTTAATCGATGGGGTTGGACAGATGTGTTTGTGCTTATGTATTTTAAATAATTGAAATAACTTCAACTTATAAATTGCAGGATATTTATGATGCACAATTGGATATTGGAGGTTACAAAGGCAAGTGCCACACCAAACTAGAATAATATGACTATGGCTAAATTATATCCTCAAAAATAGAGAGAGGGGAGAATAATACAGGTAGTAAAAGTAAATGTTTAACAGATTCAGTAGAACAAGTGAGTTCTGGGACAGGTTTTAAAATACAAGTAGGCTACCCAAAATTAACAGAGCAGAAAACTGTATTTGCACTAGTTACACATAACGCACATTTGGAATACTTTCATCAAGCAAGAATGCCTTACACTTCTGCTATTCTACACTGTTATAAACCATGTCATCATCATCATCGTCTGCTCTGTCTTCATCTTCTTGAGTTGCGGAAATATTGCCCATATAGGTAATTATGGTAATTAATGATAATTATGCTAATTGTCCAACATATGCAGTTTCTAAATGTTGGGGACCCATACTGTATATTTCTAACATAAAACTTTAGGGTGCTCAACATTTGTGGGTTTACATTGCTGGCAAGAAATCAGTCATCAATTTCTGGAAAAAAAAAGGCTTCAACAAGTGCTTGAATTTAACTTTTTACCTTCGCCAAGGCCACAATGAGGCCTTGTTGTTATGTTTTCACCGGCATAGGTAACATAGTCGTTACCTGTATGTGGTTTGGAGGATGATGGCAACAGGTCAAGCCTTTGATAATCTACTGACAAAGTTATATAGGCTTTTTCTTATGACTATATGTTAAATTAACAAACATGCAATAAACAACAATTGTGTAAAAATATAATTCATTTGCATCACATAACTTGCCCGTGTTTATGTAAGAACCTTTATTCCTTTACTTTTTATGTTTTTTGAGGAACTCAAAGCAATAAAATCTAAATTAAATACTGCTACTTCAGAATGTGTTGGGAACATGTGTTTAAACTTTAAAAGATCAGGGGCAATGAAGGTCAGAAAATGGGTTAAATCTAGGTGGGGAAAGTGAAAGAGCATCCCCTCCTGCGGTGAAATGCTGCTCCCTCATCCCCACCTCAGGCTTGACCTTAACCCCCAACTTCTCCAGTGGACCTTGCCCAGTAGCCAGCTGCAGATCAGACTGTGGTTGTACTGGTGTGTGTCAGTATAAGTGTGAGAGGGCTGTTTCTGGATTTAAAAAGAAGTTTGCTTAACTTTCCTGAATGAATGAAGGCATTCTGTAATAACACAACCTATATCCATTGAATGTTTAGTTAGAATTTACGCAGGTGGAGACTGACTGCATTTCCATCATCTTCACATCTCGGTGGTTGCTTCCTTCCACTTGGTGTGTAACTTTAGCGTCCAGTGTTTTGGGTAAACAGTGTCACCTTGTGGTCAGACTGGTAGAATCATACTGTACATGTAGTAACAACACTGCTCTTTACGTTTAGCCCATCATTGCATCCTAAATTCTTATTTCCCTGAAACAAACCAAGAATTCTGCCACAGGCTTAAGATTATTTCACTACACGTCAACTTATTTCAAGGATTTTCTAGAATCATAAAGACACTCATTTCTACAAATCTCCTGATACAAGAAAAATTGCTCCCCTTCAGTCTCCAACTGTTTCACACTGCTTATGATTCTTATGAAATGTTAGTCCCTGAAGGTCATGTCCATTGTTCACCTGACCTATGGAGGCATCAAAGTCAGACAGTCTTGTGAAAAACTAAATCAGCTGAGTAGCTGCAGTTGTAAACTTTTTACACTACTTGACAATTTTGTAAAAACATCTATCTGCTACTGCCTTGTTTGCACATTTCACTTGTCTGCCACAGTCACTCTATCAGGTGCAGAAGACACACTCATCTCAGAGCTGTGAAGCGAATGAACACACCACACCCAAGGCCTTCAAAGTACCATGTGCTCCCAACATTACTGGCTAGTGATCCCATAGAATGAAGTAACAGCCTACTTGTGATCCTCATCACATTTTATGACCTTAGTGTGGACAGTGGGGAGCAGTCATTTTTTTTTTATTCGTAAGATTTTTAGGGGCAACTATTTGAGGTATTTTAAAAGAAAAAAAAACTAATATGTCAAGATTATGAGACCTGAGCATGAAGGTTATATTTGTGCTGTAAAACATCATAGAGCTAATTTATAAATATTAATCCCCACACTCATTACAGTATAATCACACTTCTAAGAACTTTATATTTAAATGTTCAATTCTTAAAATAATTTCCAATTTTTGTCAAAAGGTTTGCATTTTTATTAAATGTAACTAACAAGGTAATTTCTGTCTTTTAGATATAAAATATGTTAAATGTAACTAACAAGGTAATTTCTATCTTTTATACATAAAATATATTAAATGTAACTAACAGTGTAATTTCTATCTTTTATATATAAAATATATTAAATGTAACTAACAATGTAATTTCTATCTTTAAATTCAAACATTGCTGTTACAGTAAATTGCTGCTCTTTCTCCTCCTCACCACTAGGTGTCCCCCACATTATTATATCCGACCACCACAACTCCGTCACTTCCGGTTCCGGGTCCTGAGCACCACATGAACCGGAAGTTAGCTCCACACACACACCGCACACACGTGAAAAATATTTAGCCCAAAACAGACAGCTCTCACACACAAGATGGATATCACCGAGGTTCCCGTGAGTCAAGGGGACAGCAGTGGTAAGAAAAAGAAGAATAAGATGAAGAATAAGACGAAGAATAAGAGAGAAAGCCAGGAGGGAGATGGAGGAGTCGAGATGAAGGAGGAGGAGAAGATGATGGAGAAGATGAAGGAGAAGAGCGACCCAGCAGGAGCTTTCTTCCCACCAACCTTCAGTGTGTCCGAAATCAAGAACAAACAGCGAAGACACCAAATGTTCATGAAGTTCAAACAGGAGAAAAGAAAGGTAAAGACTCATAAACATACTAGCTACAAGTTAGAGCTGCCATTTAGCAAGTAAAGCATAGTGAAGCTAAAAATAAGCTAAGCTGCCATATTATTAGGTACAACTATCTTAAACTAATTCAAGATTCAAGCCCTTTATTGTCATTATGTAGTACAACGAAATTAGAGTGTGACAATTCCATAGGTACTAAGGAAAAGGTAATACAAATAAAAAGAGAGAGTGCAATATAAATATTAAAAATATAAAAGATAATACAAATAAAAAGAGAGTGCAATATAAATATTAAAAATGTAAAAGATAATACAAATAAAAAGAGAGAGTGCAATATAAATATTAAAAATGTAAAAGATAATACAAATAAAAAGAGAGAGTGCAATATAAATATTAAAAATATAAAAGATAATAGAAATAAAAGAGAGTGCAATATAAATATAAAAGATAATAGAAATAAAAAGAGAGAGTGCAATATAAATATTAAAAATATAAAAGATAATAGAAATAAAAGAGAGTGCAATATAAATATAAAAGATAATACAAATAAAAAGAGAGAGTGCAATATAAATATTAAAAATATAAACGATAATACAAATAAAAAGAGTGTATAAATATTAAAAATATAAAAGATAATACAAATAAAAACAGAGTGCAATATAAAAGATAATACAATATAAAATATAAAAATACAATATGTATATTGATGAGATGACAGTTTTACCAGAGGTAAATATGCTACCCCTCAACATTTATCTGAAAGCTGCAATTATTAGCTACTAATTACCATTGCTGATTGATCTGTTAATGACGTTTTCGAATTTAATTATTTATTTACCAGGTACAGTGCAGTTAATCAGCATTTCATTTTCAACCTCAATGTAAATGTGCCAGAGTCAGCTAAAGAGCTAATATTCGTCTGCAGTACCTGAACAGGTTATTACTAATTAGAAATATTATCAATACAGTGCTTCAGCAAGCACTACAGTACCACACAACACAGTACGATACAATACCATAAAATACATAATCCATAAAACATTAGAAAATATCAAATTCAACAGAGCCCAAGGTGACATCTTTATGTTGCTTGTTTTGTCTCCGCCCAACAGTCTAAAACCCAACGATATTCAATTTACAATAATAGAACAATGACATAAACAGAAAATCATCACATTTGAGAAGCTGGAACTAAATAATATTTTGCATTTTTGCTTGATAATTGACTTAAATGATTAATCGATTTTCAATGATTTTAGGTTGAATGACTAATCAATTAATTGCCTACTCATTTCTTATCCAGATCATTTTCAGATAAAAGAGTGATTAATTAATCAATTTATCAACTTTTAAAGCTACAGTAAATATACGTTACAAGTACACTCCAGCTGGAATTTCAGTGTTCATATTTTTTCTGTTTTTATATTTCAGCAAAAGTTGCAGGTGAAGAAATCGAAGAAGAAAGAAAGGGAAGCTTTAGGTGACAAGGTGAGTTTTTATTTTCTCTTTCTTCCCAAATGTTGCCATTATCTGTATGTGGCCTCCTAGATTGATGACTTTTACTATTAATTAATTAATATTGGGTATTCATTTTTTCTTTTTTCCTCACGAAGGCGCCGCCAAAAGAAGTTCCAAAGACGATAGAAAACCAGAGGGTGTACGACGAGACGACAGTTGACCCAGAGGATGAAGAGGTGTGGACCCAGTTTGGTTGAGCTTGTTCAAACGGTTACAGGTTATATTCATAATGAATCTGCATAAATGTGTTTTCCTGTCATGTACAGATTGCGTTTGACGAGGGAACCGATGAATTTTCTGCCTACTTCAACGGGTTGACGAACCCCAAAGTGCTCATCACAACATCAGACAGACCAAGAGGGGTGAGTGGCAGCTGCTCGGCATAATTTTTATTACTTTTTTCATAATTTCATCGAAGTTGCCAGAATCTGTCAACTTTTAAGATCAGCTATTGGCAAACATGCTCTTGAGGAAATTGCTTTTGACCTTTTCAAATTATGATGATATTAATTTCTAGCTAGCAGAGGGGGTTGGGGGGGGCATATGCATTGAAACAGGCCTATATTACTTTTGAGTAGTTAAAGAATTTATGAATGATGGCGCTAGAAACAGCTGTTTGTGGCTTTGAGCGGTCTCCTTCTCCATCACTCTCTCTCTCTACAACCACGAAAAGCAATCAGGCTAAAGGCCTTTACAGACCGGGGCCATTTTTCCATGCGATGAATTTGCCTATCAATATATATATATTTCAAAATGTTGTTTTTGTCATGAATACATTCGGCAAAGAGGCGATGGAATTTTTTTTCAGAACGAGGTTGATTTTATGTGCTTTCGCACCGCGAATAAAGGCATCGATCAATCAAGTTGTGCTGAATGGATTGAGTTGTGTCTATGTCTATGAAACAACAACACTGCGGCTCTATAGTATGAACGAGGACGGCAAACTTTATTACTCCTTTCAACCTTGATAAATGCACGAAAGACCAGATTCACTCCTTCTGTTCTTACCTTTCACAATAAAAGCCCTAGTTGTATGAGGCTTCTTCTCACTCATTATTTTCAAACGGTGTCTTTTCAACCCATTGATCGCTCTCTGATGTACGCCTTGTCTGTAACTGTCTTGCAGAGGACGGTGAGGTTTTGTGAGCAGTTGGCCACGATAATCCCAGATGCCCACGTGTACTACAGAAGAGGTTTGGCCCTAAAGAGGGTCATTCCTCAGTGCGTCGCCAGGAACTTCACCTACCTGATGGTCATCAACGAGGATCGCAAAGTGCCCAGTATCCTCAAAGGCAGCAGTGTCAGGAGAGGGGAGGATGATACACAATGCTCTGTACTGCTCTCTAGTATATACTGTGTTGCATTACTGTCATTTAGATAAGGAATGAGGATTGTGTTTAATTAAATCCATACATTTTTTTATACTTTTTCTCAGTAATGAATTTGAAAGTTGCCTCTAAATAAGTGGAATGACTCTACAGAGGCAAACCTTGACTAGGTGAGTTGGAACTAGAGCTCACCTTGTATGACCTTTTAATGTCGGCTCCCTTAACCGTGACTTTAAGATGGTTTGGTTCTCTGTCATCTTCCTGACGGGCCGACTGCACACTTCAAGATCAGCAGTGTTCGACTACGCAAGGAAATGAAGGCAAGTTGATCAATTTAAACTGTTCTACCGGTTTCTGTTTTGATCAAGTGGGACACGTAATATCAGGACAATCATAACGGGTTATATTACACAGCTCACGATCTCTTTATAAGTGTAGTATTTTCTCTCTGCAGAGACGAGGCAAAGATCCAACTGAACACTCTCCAGAGGTGATCCTCAACAACTTCACCACACGTCTGGGTCACAGCATCGGCCGGATGTTCGCTGCCCTCTTCCCACAAGACCCTCAGTTTGTGGGTCGACAGGTCGCCACCTTCCACAACCAGAGAGACTTCGTCTTTTTCAGATTCCACAGGTGAGCATTTTAACCGTGGATTCTGACCAAGGTTATAATAGTTTTGAATTTATAATTAGTTTTTATTGTATTTTAGTTTTGACTTTTCAATTTCATTTTAGTTTTAGTTGGTTTTCAGACTTCGTTTACTAGTTTAAGTTTAGTTTCAGTTTTTCAGAAAGGTGTAGTTTTTATATATTTAGTTTTACAGTAGTTTTAATTTGGTTTTGTTCAGGCCAGGTATAATGCCTCAGAAGTAGCTACATACAGTATCTGTACAAAATACATGTTTTGAGATCTGTAGGAATGGACATAATGTTGAATGTTTAATCGTCGCGTTACTTTAGTGAAGCAATTGCGCCATCTCTGGAATGTCAAGTCTTTCTGTGGTTCTGAGTCTACAGAAATTAATGCTGTCTCCTTTTTTGGTAGTGATATATTATAGCTAAAAACTGAAACTGAAATGAATTTCTGTTCATTTTTATTTGTTTTTTTGACCAGGCAATATCGTTTTAGTTTAGTTTTTCTTAAAGGATATTAAGTTTCAGTTTACTAACAACATTTTTCACTGCTTATTTTCGTTTTAGTTTCAGTTTATTATAATAACCCTGATTCTGACTTGGTGCATTGTAACATTCAAGACAGTTTATCTTAAATGTAGATGGTCTAATGAACAAGTCTTTGGATCTCTCAAGGTACATCTTCAAGAACGAGAAGAAAGTCGGTATTCAAGAGCTGGGACCTCGCTTCACCCTCAAACTGCGCTCTCTACAGAAAGGCACCTTTGACTCAAAGTTCGGGGAGTACGAGTGGGTCCTGAAGGTGAGTCTCTTTTCTTTGACAACGGATGGAGTCAGCACTTTATTAATAGTCATTTGTTTTGTGCCATGCCACTTGCAGTGTATTGATGTCTGCCAACATTTGCATACACGTGGTAGACTAATTTGCTGCCAGGTTTGTCAGCCATTTATAAATGATTGCAATCAGTGGTGGAAAATAACTAAGTACATTTACTCAAGAACTGTTCTTAAGTACAAATTCAAGGTACTTTGCTTTAGTATTTCCATTTCAGGTAACTACAGTATATACTTCTTCTCTACTACATTTCAGAGGCAAATATTGGGCTTTTTAATCCACTACATTTGTCTGACAGCTGTAGTTACTTTCCAGATTACAATTTTTCATGTCCTTACTGTCCAGTGAAAACCATGTAATTTGATGATTTTGAATGTTTGTGGTAAACAACGAGGATGAAATGTTCCTTTTATGTGTTGAGAAAATCCTCCTACTTCTTAAGCTAAATAAACTATTTAAAAAAACAACT
Organism: Sebastiscus albofasciatus; assembly: GCA_916701655.1. Taxonomy (NCBI): domain Eukaryota; kingdom Metazoa; phylum Chordata; class Actinopteri; order Perciformes; family Sebastidae; genus Sebastiscus; species Sebastiscus albofasciatus. Next base: position 56,286 of record CAKAOI010048107.1, read on the forward strand.
CTTCATGAGCTCAGAAAAACAGACCCTGTTTTCAGCGTAATGACGATGCATTTTCCAACTGATCCAAAAGTTGACTTTTTAGGGATTCATGGTTCTCACAGGACAGGACTTTAAGTACATTTTGCTGATAATACATACTTTGACTTAAGTAAGGTTTTTAATGTCTAACTTTTACTTGTTAAGTATTTTCACAGTGTGGTATTGGTACTTTTACATAAAGAATCTGAATACTTCTTCCACCACTGATTGCAGCTCAGTGACATGTTAAAAGTACTTTTTAAATGTGACTCAAAATAGGAATAACGTTTCCTGTAAAACAAAAAAAAAATGTACTTTTTCTGCTTCCAGCGCCATGAGATGGATGCCTGCAGGCGGAAGTTCCAGCTTTGAATGCAAAATCACAACCAGCGTTTGTGGTCAGGCAAGGTCGTCCATGTTTATTATAAAAGATATTACAGCTGTTTGTGGCTTTGCACAAATGGACTTTACATGTGGATATCCAGATTCTTTTTGGATGGCCAGTTAACACTTTCAACTTCAATTGATGACTGGATTTTATGAGATCATGTAGATTCACTTTCTATAAAGCTGCATCTGCAGGCCAAGTGTGGGACAGGAGCCTGTAGCTCATTGCAAGGACTTTTACCCTTTCGGTTAGTTGGAAGACACCAGAGAGGAGACATGCAGGAACACCATATGAATCCCAATAAGCTGAAAATTCTGCCCTACGAGTGCATGTGAAAGCTGTATTAGCAGATGTGCAGTTCTTATTCTTAAATTAATCTCCACAAACTGTAAGAATGTGGCCTCAGAAAGTCATTGTGAGACTGCCCTAGTCACAGCTTGTCATGCATGCAGACATACACCGGTTACATCCTGGTCTGTGCTAATGATATCGAGAGCAGTGACTTATGTGCAGCAGTGTCTGGAAATGGGTAAATGGTTCAAATTGTGTCGTCATGTGCAGCTGCTTTCATATTTGACAGGACTTTCAACATAATTCTGGATGCCACATTTCACAGATTTCTAAATGTAAATAATCATTTTAATAAAAACAAACATGTTACTCCAAGTTTAAAATGTGGAAATACCATTTATTTATTCTCAAAATAAGACATGAAAAATTTACAATTCAAAAGGCACATATGGGTTAGTGACTTCCAAGCAAGGAGGTTAAGACTTTTCATTGTGCCACATCAGCACCTGGAAATGTTTCCTTATGAGATTTTGCAAAAGGCAAAAGTAAAAAACTGTTAAGTTAGTTGCTTGTCCCCAAATTCCCCGAACGCTCCTGAGACGATTCCAGTCCACAGCGCAGGTCCTGCAGCACACGTCCAACAAGGCACCACTATGTCCAAATATCCTGCAGAAATGTTACAGGCATTAGTCAGACCTAATTAGCATTTTACTCAAAAGTTACTGCACTACTGTGCACGTCATCTCCAAGTTCCAACAAGTTTTATTTAGAGTTCTTGCATGCCATCTGAGAGTGGAGCATAAAAAACAGCTGTGTGAACATGAAATATGTCTTGTTGCCAAAGACTTTTTTCCAGGTAATGCAGACAAGGTGGCTGTAAATTATGACCTTAAGTAAACATGAAGGATGCATATGTTTTTACTTTGATCCAATACCAATGTCCAGCGTAGACTTATATACTATATACTTAAAAACTATAAACTGTCTGTTATCTTCATCACAATGCTCAAATGTTTTGCGGCTCCTGACAGATTTTTTTGTTTTTGCCTAAAATGATTTGATTTGATAGTAAAGGTTGCTGACCCCTGACCTAAAGTGAATGAGATGATGTCAGAATTGATGGATGTGATTGCAAACAGGTGTGAAAACAGGTGTCCAGGAGTTGTGCTCTCTTGAAAACCACAGAGAATTAAATGAAGGGGATGTCATTGAGAAGAAGATGTGTTGTGGTACTCACAGAAGGCACAGAAGGGTCTCCCGGTGTGTCGGGGTGTTGTGGGTGCTATAGGAAGGAGCAGACCTTCTGCGGTCTGAACGGGTTGTTGCTGGACGACATCCCGGTGAGCAGGGGGTCATGCTGGGCGTTCTGCAGGCAGAACTGCTGCAGGTCCGCAGCGGCCTGGGACACCTGTAGAAACACAAAGCCAGTCTTAGTTAGAAATGTATCTGCTGTTATGTAAACCAACATTAATCCAGTCAGTGACACCATCTGTATTAAAAACTAAATGTCCAGTGTAGATAAACATGTAGTATTGGTACAAAAGCAGATGCAAAACATGTTAAGCTTTCCAGACATGCCTATACTCAACAGCTTATTTTTAAGTTGTTGTTTTTTCTCCATAAAGACAGTGATGCTTATAATCGGTTGTCAGTGGTGGAAGAAGTATTCAGATCTTCTACTGTAATTAAGTTAAAGTAGCAATA